>ML803013.1:43750-62200 GCA_009831015.1 Picea engelmannii
AGACCAGAATCAAAGAAAGAAGAAAACAAATCAATGGAAAAACTTTTTGAAGAAGAAGATGAAAAAGAAGAAGAAGAGGGAGATGAAGATGAAGAGAATCTGACAGAAGTAGAAGAGAAAGTTCAGCGAGTATCTCCAAAGACACCTAGCAAACGAGTACAGAAGAATCATCCTTCATATTAGATTATTGGAAACAAAGATGCAGGAATTGAGACTAGAAGAAAAATCTGCTCACTAGAACAAACACACCTAGCACTCTTATCTACAATTGAACCAAACAGTTTTGAAGAAGCCAGCAAGGATGAATTTTGGAATAAGGCCATGGATGAAGAATTGGATCAAATAGAAAAAAATGACACTTGGAAATTGGTTCCAAGACCAAAGAATAAGAATGTGATCGACACAAAATGGGTTTTCAGGAATAAATTGAATGAAGATGGATAGGTTACAAGAAATCAATCTAGATTGGTATGTAAAGGATATGCACAGATTGAAGGAATCGACTTTGAAGAGACACTTTCCTGCCAGAATGGAAGCAATTCATTTGCTTTTAGCTTATGCATGCTCCAAAAATGTTAAAGTATATCATATGGACGTAAAATCATCTTTTCTGAATGGGGAACTTGAAGAAGAAGTCTACATTGAACAACTAGAAGGATTTTAGTTGTCAGAGAACACAGACTATGTGTGTAAATTAAAGAAGACATTGTATGGCCTAAAACAGGCTCCTAGAGCATGGTACTCTAGACTGGATAATTATCTGTAGCATAGAAGGGTTTAGAAAAGGAAGTGCAGACAACAATCTCTACATCATGGTAAGTCAAGGTAATATTTTATTAATTGAAGTTTATGCTGATGATATTATTTTTGGTAGTGATGATGACATGTTAAGCAAGAAATTTGCAAAAGACATGCATAATGAATTTGAAATGTCGTTACTTGGAGAACTATCCTTCTTTCTAGGACTTCAAATATGTCAAAACAACCAAGGAATTTTTATTTTTCAAACCAAGTATATCAGAGAAATGCTAAAGAGTTTCAGAATGGAAGATTGCAAACCAGTTATCACTCCCATGAAAACCAGTTGTAAGTTGAGAAAAGATGATGATTCAATGTCTACAGATCAGAGGCAATATAGGTCAATGATTGGCAGCCTACTATATGTTACAACATCTATACCATATGTAATGTAGGTAGTTGGAAAGGTGGCACAATTTCAAGCAGCACCAAAGGAATCACATGTATTAGCAGTAAAGAGGATCTTCAGATATCTCAAAGGAACAAAAGAGTTTGGATTATGGTATACAAAAGGAAAATATCTATCACTTATTTCCTACCCAGATGCATATTGGGCAGGTTGTATTGATGACCGATGAAGCACCAGTGGAGAAGCGTTCTACTTAGGTGAGTGTTTGGTATCATGGCTAAGTAAGAAACAATCATCGGTATCTCTATCTACAGCCGAGGCAGAGTATATTGCAGCAACAACATGTTGTACACAGGTTCTTTGGATGAAACAAACTTTGATAGATATATAGGTTGAGTATGATGACCCCATTCCAATATATTTTGATAATGCAAGTTCCATCAATATCTCAAAAAACTCGGTGATGCAATCCAAGACGAAGCACATTCCAATCAAGTATCACTTTCTACGGGAACAGGTTGCAGAAAAGATCATTAGAGTTGAGTATGTGGGCACAAAAGAACAAGTGGAAGACATCTTTACAAAACCACTTCCACGGGAAGCCTTTGAATATCTTTGCCAAAGACTTGGAGTTATTTCTAGTCCAAAAATGAATGCTTTTTGAATGCTTATCTTATATGTCTTAGATGTACACGAGGAAGCACCATAAGAGGACAGTCTGTTAGGGGGAGTAGTCCCGGATGGAAAGATACCTTTTCCATTGATGAAAAAGGGGGAGATATTTATCAGATGCAGAGGACAGAGGCATGGTTCCAGGGGGAGTAGATTTATCAGATCTAGAGGACAGAGGCATGGTTCCATGGGGAGCATATTTATCAAATGCAGAGGATAGAGGCATGTTCTAGGGGGAGCAGATTTATCAGATGCAGAGGACAAAGGCATGGTTCCAAGGGGAGCACGAGTGATAAGATTTCAATATTGCATCAGAGTGTTTCCATCAATGCCAAAGGGGGAGATTGTTGATTAAGGTTGGTTGTCATTGATGTCAACCCTTGAAGAAAGCCCCATAGCACAAAGGTTTTGTTAATGGAACCAATATTGTTCGATGTAAATATGACTCATTATTGTTTTTTCATGGTTGATAAGAAGCAAATATGGATGAACTCCAAAGTGGTCCCCTTAAGGTGAAAGCCCTCATGGGAAGACGCTTTGTGGAGTAAGGGAACCCATGCTTAATTGTGGAATAATGAGATGAAGGAAAGTGAATTTGTTAGGGAAAATATCCTAGATGGATATTTCTTGTCATGTCATTTTTGGTGGTATGTGGAATGTTACATAATTCCTCACGGTTAGAGAGTTATGGCCATGAGAAGTTGGAGACCCTAGGTTTGGATAATGGACCCAAGTTTGTTTGATGGGTAGCGGTATGAGTTATGATATATTTTTAGATAATACTATTCTATATGGATAGTACATGTCATGCCATTTCTGGTGGTATGTAGAATGTCACATAACTCCTCACAGTTTGAGAGTTACGGCCTTACAAAGTTGGAAGACCCTCATATGTCATCTAGAAGCCCCAAAAGGTCAAAGTAGTCAAAGTGGTTTAAGAGATTTTAAAAGGTAAATAATAAAGTGAGTTGATGAGTGTATTATAATTCAAAGTGAATACAAAACAAATTATTTCAATAATAAATTTAATGGAGAAATTAAAGTGGACCCAACCCTAAAATAAAGAAAGTGGGCCAAGTGACCTAGAAGATGTTTTTAAGGAAGCTACTTGGAGAGGAGTATAAATAAGAGGCAAGACTCTCTCATTGAAATACACTTGAGAATATTGAATATCTATATGTATMTGAGGTAACTAAGGATATCTAAACTRGAATTMTGAGTGAAGGTGAAGAAAAGAAGGCTGAAATGCAAGGAAGGATAAATTCTTTTGATGGTGCTTTCTAAGGTATGTTATTTACAGGTCATCTCACCATTTTCTCTATAACGTTTTTTCTATAATGATTCAGAMTGTGAAATTTCTATGCAAGTGAGAAAACATATCCAATTATCTGTGGTAAAAAATTCRTCTTGTGGGTCGTTGTATTTTRGGAGTTACGCTCTGTGGAAAATAGGATTTGTGGTCAGTTGTGAAACTAGTCAAAATYAGTTGTTTCGGGTAAAAACATCATAACTTATTCATAACAGATCCAAATTTAGTGAGACAAAATGTGTTGGTTAGGGTACAATCTTTATTATRYTGTGTAATAGTCTTATATCAATTCRTCAAATATGTTGTGCAYGACAYGCTTGTTGTTGGGGAAAAGCACCCTACGRACTAGCAAATAGAGTTCAGACTTTGCATGCAGATATGACCGAATAGAAATKAATTTCTACCTTCATCCCTAGATTTAAATACCCTTTTCTTAGTAAATGCATGGAAAGATCGACCTACCTCGTTACCGACATTTGATGTCAATCCTCCGTTGTGCTTGATTACTTGTTCGTGATACTCCTTYCAAAGATGACCTGCMTTCAAGACGAGCAACAACTATGCATGCATACTACTTATATACTAAYGGGTTAGAAATCAAACATATATTGATCAAACTATAAASAGTTCATGAATTGGGATGGGAAAAKCATTTTCTTTATTACTTTGAATGAGTCAACTTACAAAAGTTGAGACCGGCCACCGCTCCTTGAACCTGATCCTRGGATCCTCTTCTTCTATACTTTAACTRTTTTTCTTTGAATCTCCTTTAGCATAAGGAAAGGCTAAAGGGTTGGGACAATGGGAATACGTAAATGGGGAGAGTTTCTTTGCTATATTTTTTCCTTTTCCAAATGGTACCCCTACCCCTTCTTTTATAGGCTAGAAGGAGCTAGGTATTTGGACGAACCCTTGGCCATGCATGGTTGGGAGTTTCAGTTAACTCACCCATAGCTTTTTGTTCCATCGACAACTTTCCTTTTTTCATGCTTTTGTCAGTCCATGTGGGTTGTTTTGGGTCAGACAGTGTGTACACGTGTGTAGTAATGCATTAGGGCATGTGGGCCCTTATTCAAGAGGATTTTCAAAGAGTTGTTCAATAGTGTTTTGGCAAAGAAGGGATGTGAGTTGGCTTGATGCCAGGTAAGCATGTGTGGTGCAATTTAGGGTTATAACAGATGCCCCCTAATGTGTGAGGTCAGAAGAGCATTTGATGGCTGAAATACATTACCAATCTTTATTGATGTGTCGAACGATTGAGCCCAAGGATTAGGAACCGGGAGGTGTCGTCTGCAAAAGAACAAATGTCTCACCGAGGCGGGCATACCCATGGTCAGAATAAAATAGAACCATGGCTACCAATCAAATACACTGTAGATCCATGTCGAATAAATATAAAGAGTAGCTGCGAACAATACACAACGGAGCTACTTCTCAAAATCAGAAAGATATACATATAGAGTATCCATCTTCTAGAAGCTTATTTGACCTGATGGCGGGAGATGAGATCTTCAGAGCTCGAGAAACAACTTCAAAATCTTCAAAACTTGGGTAGGAGTGTAATATGAGTGTACGAATGCACTACCCAGAGGTCTTAGACGACTCATCAGTCATGGAATTGATAATCTTGATGATCAGACTGAAGGCTTCAGTGATTTCAAACAAGGACTTGATTGGATGTTCAGGATGGTCAGGTATGCGGACAAGAGACATATTGCAGAGGGGCCGACTCAGGCTTAGTGACAAACTTCCCTTGGACAATAGAACGACAAATGATGAGACTCACGAAGCATGTATGTTAATCATAAGTCTATGAAGAAGGAGGCAATGCAAACTCTCCATATGTCTAGAAGGATAACCAAACGGTGGAGGACACAACTCTATATAGCAAGAAAATCTTCCCAAGGTCATACTACATCCCATAGTTTGATGAACAAATGGACAAATGTTCCTTATCCAAGGGTGACTCATTATGCTACCAATAAAGAAAATACTTGTCCCTTCCTCTTTTTGGGGTATAATCGATTTTTTTGTTCTTTTCAATAATTGTGGAAAAAGAATAAAGGAATATTACGTTACAATGGAGGAACGAGTAGTACAAACATACAAGTTCAAGGCACAAGGACAAGACTAATGTTCTAGTAAAATGATACTCGGGAAAAATCCTCCGGCGGCCAAAGGTGTTAAGATGAAGAAGCAAACTGTCACAAGGCTGGTGTATAAGGTATGCAAATGCGGTTAATAAAACACACAATGGTAATGTCCTTCAATGTAAGTTTAATGAGCCCAAAGAAGGTAAGCTCGATGGTTTTTCATATTTAGAGAGTCTGAAGAAACATAAAAGGAGACTCCATTGGGGTATCTTTTTCGAAGATAGTCTAGTCGGTTCGAAAAAGGGTAAACTAGCATCGATTAGACGTTGATTCAAAACCATTTTAACGAGTGTGACAAGGACAAGATCACTCGGCCATTTTTTCATTTTTAAGGAGTCTGAAAAAATCTTAACTATGCACTCCATCAGGAAGATTCTTCTGGACCAATCTTAAGTGTGAAAGAATAAGGTCACTCGGCGATCTTTTCAATTTTAGGGAGTCTGAAAAGAGCTTAACTACGGACTCCGTGGGGGTTTCTTTTTTGTAAGTTTAGTCCCTCAAGCCTGAAAAAGGGATAAAATTATACCTGAGAGTACTCTTCTAAAGAACAGAAGTTCCATATAGTATACCTTTGTTCATACAGTTGACCGTCCAGACCGAAAAAGGGGTAAACTACCGTCGGAAAGACGTGACTTCAAATTTCAGTTTAACGAGCGTGAAAGGCCACAAGATCGCTCAACAATCTTTTCATGTTTAGAGGGTCTGGAAAGGGATTAAAAGGAGACCCGTTAGTTTTTTGGGAGTCTTGAGGGTGAGATCAAGAGCAAAAAGGAATCATGCAAATGAGGCTCAAACTCATATTCAAGAAAGACTATAAGGACTCCCGAGCTTACAGTGTTTTAGAGATCACATGGACACCATAATGCACCTAGGACCTACCTAGGGAATCCATGTTCTGGTAAGCTCTACCGCCAAGTTGCGACACTTCTAAAGTAGATATGATGGTTCCATGTCACAACCTGATGGGATCGATCCTATGGCAGAGGAAAAGGACAACGAGACACAAAAGTTGAGGTAGTAACCTAACCTATATGCTCAAGTTGATTCTTGGAAAAAATTTCATTGACCGTCAAAATTTTCTCAAAACTGAAAAAAAGTGTCCCAATACCCGATCAAATCCCCCCCATATAACTCCTAAATCACTCTAAATGGTTTTTGGTATAAAGAAATTGATAAGGGAGGCCAAAAAAATGACAAAAAGAGGCCAAAAAGTCTATAAATAGAAGCTGGCAGCTCATTATCACCATTGCTGATTTGGAAATTGACTCTGGAGCCAAAAGACCCCCTTTGCTAAAAACAGTGATTTCGGGAGCTACAGTGGACGAAACGAACTTCTTCTTGGACCAAGTAAGTACAAACTCCCCTATCTAGCTATTCAATTCTTAAATTTTGCATTTGATTTCACTTTTTGGGTGGGCGTCGACCTTTAAAAGGTCAACCCTAGGTCCATGTAGGCTATCTCTGGACATGTCACGTGTACACTCGGGCAGAGTAAAACCTGCCCGCGTGTACATGCGACTATCACTTAGACAACATGCGTGGACCCCCCCCCCTTTATAGCTAAACGAACAAAACAACTTACTAACCCTCCTGAACTTTGTTGTGTTGGCAAGATGTATGTCCAGTGGAGGGAAAGGGAGCATGAAGCAATTAGTGAGTTGGTCGCGGGAGATCTGAATGTTGTGGCTGTGTTGATGCAATGTGGTTTACTTAAGCTCTTCCTGTGTCCATTTATTCGAGCACAACCAAGGCTACTGAATGCCTTGATTGACTACTAGCACCCTAATACAGAGGCCTTCATGCTAGAGGGGCAATAACTAGTGCCCACCACTGAGGATATCTACTGTTTGACTGGCCTCTCAAGGAGAGGGAAACCAGTCAATTTCAGGACATTTCTTGTGGGGCCGCATAACATAGCAGAACTGATAGCCGAGCATTGTGAGGCTGAGAAAAACCATGTGAGCTCCCAGGTGTCCATAAGTAAGATTACTAACCTATCGCTGCAAGCGATATTATTGCTTATTGGGCGGATTACCGGTTCAACGGCCTTGCATCAGGCATCTCGCACACAGATGAACTGTGCTATCCAGTGCTTGAATGCACATATTTTTGACTGGAGTACCACACTACTTGAGTGTATGAAGAGGCAATTGACAGATTACCGACAGTGGACACAGAGGAACTTTAGGTTCGGGATGATTTTGTGTTCATTCTTCTTTGAGAGAGTTCCGAGCTTTAGTCCTCTAGAAGTGGTATGACGACATCATGCCTCTTTTCCTGCAGTATGTAGATGGGTAGTATTACTGTCACGACAGGGTGGTGGAAGGACCAGTGAGTCCTTCGATGATGACTTCTTTGCATGGATTTCACAGCAGATCCATGTGATCGAGGATTACCCATATGCAGGGATAGACTTTTCTAGACATCTTGAGATACCCATGCCTCCTGGTGAGGAGCGAGGGGAGATGGGAAAGTCTCCACCTTTGTAGTTTTTTTGTTTGTATATGTAATTTTTATGTCATTTTGTTATATATATCATTTTTTTTATATGCCATAGTATTTGACGGGTATATGTTTGTTGCATGCAGATGTGGGACCTGTATGACCTGTCGATTATGAACGGAACAGGCGTCGTCCTCGGCCAGAAGCCGCAGCTGCTGCCGGGGGACCAGCAGTAGCAGGGAACCTTCCAGCCAGGAAGGCTGAGAGGGTCCTTAGATGAGTTGAGCATAACTTCACTACACTCACTCACATAGTCCCAATGGCAGAGATAGAGGACCTGCCGCCATCCATGCAACCTCATGTAGTGGGGGCACCTCGAACGTGGGTCCGATTGTTTAGGCGTTTAGCCCATGCTGTGGACTATTATAACAAGGCCCATAGGCCCTGAACCTATTTAGACTTTTTACGTGCCACAAGCACTACTTGTATATATGTTTTGAGGGCATAAGCCCTGTGACTCGTTATTAGTCCCATTTTTGAGGCGCTTGCGTCCATCTATGTACTCTGGTTATTTTATGATGTTATATATGTTTTTTTTTTATCTTTTGTGTCTTATGGATCTCATGTGCAAAAATGCATTTACATGCTTATGTAAATGTTTTTTCATATATGTGCAAGATGCCAATCTAAAATTTGATTATCTAGAGTATCTGTAATTTGGTTTAATCTCCTAGGAACATGAAAATATGTAATATAATCAAAGTTTCGTTCTAAGAGATGTACCCTAAGGAATCGTCGATGTAAATTTGGATCATGAGCCTGATATACTCTCTTTAGCTATGACACAACCAGTTGAGCGTCGAGATAGACCCAGAGATGAGAGATACCCAATGACAAGGCGTACGAAGCAACTCAATAATTGCACTATACTTGGCGACATTATTTGTGGTGTCACCTAAGCATATACCTCCGGAAGATAACAACTGGCCCTAAGGTGTAAATATTACCCAAGCTGCGGAGGCAAGCCTCCAAGTGTGCTGACTAGCACTGTCTGCATACCCAACAAACACCTCAAAATCACTTGACATCTGCCATATTGATGAAAGATAACATCAATGACACGTCAATAGCACTTAAAAGAAACTAAAAAGTAATAGTACAAAGACTATACATATGTTACAAAAAGTTACCCACAGTGACCTACCTATGAGTAATACTTCTTGAGGTAGAGCCCATTTCTAGGCTCCACCAAAGCATTCCCTTCAAAATAAACCAAATGAAATCGCCCTTTTTTAATACCTCTTTTATGATGAAGGGTCCAAACCACATGGGTTTGAATTTTCCTACCACCAGGGGGTCCTTATCTTGGTCATAGACTAGGACAGGGTCGCCTTCAGAGAAAATGCAAGGACAAACGGACCTATCATAATGACACTTGACCTTATGTTTGTGAGCCTCATTGGCCAGGGCCGCATCACAACGCGACTCATTGAGCTGCTCAAGGTGTACTAACCGTTCCTCAAGTGGAGAAGTGTCTGACAATAATTGTACTACCAATTTTAGAGATGGGATCTGACATTCGATGGGCAATACTGCCTCCAGCCCATAAACGAGTTGAAAAGGTGAGAAACTAGTTGCAGTCTTAACAGATGTTCGGTAAGCCCATAATGCCAAGTATAACATCAAATGCCAATTCGACTTGGCTGAGTTGATAGTTCGTTGTAGAATAGTCTTAAGAGTTTTGTTTACAACTTCCATCTGCCCATTGGCTTGGGGGTAGTAGTGTGATGAATGCTCTTTCCGTAACCCAAGATTTGATGTTAATTCAGTCATCATTTGGTTCTGAAAGTGATTGCCATGGTCAATAACAATATCTCTTGGGACACCGAACCTTTCTATGATCTGGTTGAATAAAAAGAGAGTTGCAGTCTCTCCATCATCTTTAAACGTTGGCATAGCTTCGACCCACTTAGTGAAGTAGTCTACAACTACGATGATATAGTGGTGCCCCCTTGCTGACGGGGGGTTGCAAGTAGTGTAATCAATCCCCCACTTGGTGAAGGGACCAACTGTGATGATAGGAAACATAGGAGAGGGATGTGCCCTCATCTTCCGAGAGAAGACTTGGCACGGATGGCACTTCTTGACCAATTCTATAAAATCTTTGATAAGTGTCGGCTAGAAGTAACCTGCTCGTAGAATCTTTTGGGTTGTGTAGCAACCGTAAATACAAAATTTGTTATAATTCCTTTAAATTACACAAATAATTCAATCACAGCATAAGCAAATTTTCAGCAGAGATTAACATTTAACTACAACATAAAAAAAAAGAACTTAGAAATTTCATAAACAAATTACCTGCTTCTGATGCTAATTTCTTCGTTGACCTGGTTGTCTGGCCCGCTTCTTTGCTTCTGCTTGATGCACTGACCAACTCTGCCCAAACCTTGTTTCCTCCCTGCCATCTAGGAGCAGCCTATCCGGCTTCCTAGCTCCAGGATAACGTAAGGCTATCCTGGCCCCCATGCCCAAAACCCCCAGCAAACCGGTGCCCCCCCGTAATGATCCTCCCAAACTGCAGAACTCCAACTCAGAACAAGAAAATCCAAAACCCCGAAACCAGAACTCTGCCCCCTCTCCAAAATGCTTGCTCTCCTCAAAATAATGCCCCCCTCACCTCCTCGTAAGACTCCTCCTGTCATCTCCCTTCCACCCACTCTTTTCCCGCTCATTAATATCTTATCCCTTCATTATTATCTTATCTCTTTATTTAATGTCTTATCCCCTTATTAATATCCTATCCTTATATTTAATGTCTTATACCCTCCCGCATACATAAATCATTTAATTAAACAAATCAAAATTATTAACCCTTTTAAATTTATTATCCTGGTCATTCACTGTGATAGGTAATTAATTTAATTAATTAATTAATTATTTAATCATAAATTATAAAAATTAATTAATTAATAAATATTTAATTAATATTATTATGCCAATCTTTCTTTAAGTAAAACTATGTTAGGACAATTAATTACCTAATTAATTTGTGCTTAATAATCCCTAAGCATATATTCAACTAGGGTTGTTACAGGTTGTTGCCAACCCAGAAAAATGATCGCCACAAGCTCTGGTATGGAAATCGTTGAGCATGATGACTGCCTCCTCATGTGTGAGACATCGACGTAAGAAGCAGTCTACACCTCTCCGATACAACGTATCATTGAGTATGAGATAATTGTTATCCTGATGGCGTATACGTCGACGCTCATCATGAGAAGCAGAAGTGGGGCACTTCAAAGTCTAGAGATAGATAAGTATATCTCTATACCATGGATTTGAAGATGTAATCAAAAACATATCTCCCCGGATAGGCTATTCTTCATGCACAACGTCACTTGACTCAACCGGAAGTTCCAAAATAAGCTCTGCGAAGACCAATGACTTTTTGGAATTTGTTAAAACGAAGTCTAAGTCAAATTCTTGGAGGATGACTATCCATCTACTGATTTTTCCGCCTATAACCCGTCGTGTCAACATGTACTGGAATGGATTCACGACAACAATGATGGTGGTCTTACGAAACAGAACATAATGACGAAACCGTTGAACAGCATGAACTGCTGCCAACACAAGTTTTTCGATATGAGAATAATTGAGTTCTGGTCCTACGAGGCCTCAACTCAAGTAATAGATCATGTATTCTGAGAACAAATCATCTTCCTGAACTAAAACCATGCCAATGGTTGACTCTGCGATAGCCAGATATAATAAGAAATCTTTGTTATAGTTAGGTGACCGTAGCAGAGGTGCAGTTGTGAGGGCGTGTTTTAATGCGTTGAAAGAGCATTGAGTGGCTTCATCCTAGTAAAAAGGAACGTCTTTCTTCAGTAGGCACATAAATCCCTTGGTGATTTCGGCATAGTTGGCGATGAAGCGTCATAAAAATTTCACCTTGCCTTGTAGACTCTAAAGTTGAAGAATTGTGAGTGGGAGGGGCAAATGGATTGTTGCCTCCACCTTGATATGATCGACCATGATCCCTGTAGTTGATACGATGAAACCTAACAAACGTCCTAACGTTACGCAGAAGCTACACTTGTTTGGATTCAAGCGAATCCGAAAGTAGCGATAGCATTCGAAGATAAGTCTAAGGTGTGTGGGATGATTCGTTCTCTTGCGAGATCGTGATGCTAAATCATCTAGATAGGCCTCGACTATATGCTTGAGATCGTGAAAGGCAAAATACATGGCCTACTGGAATGTGGCTCCAACATTTTTAAGACCAAAAGGCATCTTACGATATGTGAATGTACCCCACAAAAAAATGAATGCCCTTTTGTGTTGGTCTTCGGGTTTGATTTGGATTTGATTGTATCCCGAAAAAACATCCATGAAAGAAAAGGCTTTGCAACCAACACATTCATCAATGATTTGGTCGATGAATGGTGTTGGAAAATTATCTTTGGGACATGCCTTGTTCAAATCACGGAAATCGGTACATACATGAATTGTGCCTTATTTTTTATTGACCGACACAGGATTTGACACCCATTGAGTCAAATGGATAGGATAGATAAAACCTGCCTTTAGCAATTTCTCAACCTTGATATTGATGGTTGTTGCTTTCTTGGGATTAACTAGACGAAGCTTCTGTCAAACAGGCTTGGCATCAGGATACATTGTGATTTCATGTTCAACTATTTTGGGATCGATACCTGGAATTTCCTCATAAGACTAGGAAAAAATGTCATAGAATGTTTTGTAAAGATCTGTGTAGATTTGAATCTCTTAAGGGGAGCAATCTGCTCTGACGAAGACATTCTCCATGACGCCAGGGTTTCAGGAGATGTTGATTGGTATAGTTTCATTGATAGTTTCCTTATTTCCCTCAGCATAAATTTCATGTGTAGCTAAGAGATTAATAGGACACGGCTGATCTCCCGTCACGGTCACGATGAATTCTCCTTCTTTGATTCGGCTTAACTCTGGGAGAAAATATGATTTGTGATGAAGATCTTCCCAAGGTTTGTCCGAACTAGTCATTTCTTCGATTACAGCTTCATCAGAAGGCAAGACTAAGTCTAATGAATTGGTGTTAGCGAGAGAAGCTTGAGCCCAAATAGGCTTTAGAAGTGGATCTACCTCTTGTGTAGGAGTTGGATCAGTGTTAGCTAAAGCTTGTTGGACTAAAGAGTATGCTACTTCAGTGGTAGACAAGGGCATGGACATGCCTGAGTGCCCTGTCTCATCCATCATGGCTAATGGGGAAGGAAGAATCCATGGATCCTCGAAGTAAGTTGTGCAGAAGGACGAAATTTAAAAAATCTCATCCTTATGGTGATTAGATATAAATTTTATATCATTGTGAGGAGGTGGGTAATCAAAGGTACCCATCAAATATGGGCACAAACCAACTCCTACGTTGATGACACCTGGTTGAGGATTATCAATCATCGGGACCGTGGATGCCCCCAAAGCTGGGTCAGGTTTGGAGAAAGACAATTGATCAATGGTCACTATCCAGCCCTCATGTGGAAACAACAAGACCCAGAAAACTGTAGCAACCACATCTTGCATAGCATAAGTCCAACTCCATCCTAACAAGAGGTTATAATCGAGGGGAGCATCGACTACCTCTACTTCGACACACACAGTTTTCCCTCCTAACTGCACGGGGAAAGAAGGAATGATGCCATGTGGTCAGAATGAACGACCATCGAAAGCAGTGAGGAGAGTAGGTGATGAAGACAAAACGAGCTGGCCATTTGCCTTCCAAAATGTCAATGGCATAACACATGTCGAGGCACCCTCGTCGACCACCGTGCGAAAGATATTCCATGTAAAAGTTTTCGTGGGGTAATCCACTACTATCTGAAACGCTACGTGGTAAGCCAGATGAGGTTTTAAGTCGGTTGTATCTAACATGATGGTACCTGGATTACAAGTCTCAATAGAGCCCAAAGCAGTTAACAAGGCTTTTCTCTGAGAAGGGCAACCTTGGAGGACCTCCAAAGAAGACATCGCACAAAGGGTTTGTGATAAATCCTCCACCACAGAGTAGTTATGGTCGGCCCTTGCGTTTGGGTTATGAGAAGCTTTTTTAAATGCACCTTTTGGAATGCGTGTCATTGTTTCTCCCAACGTATTCTCAATCTATAGAGGAAGAGATGGGAGGTGAGCTTCTTTTCCCTTATCATAAGCGCTTGGTTTACTATAATAGTGCGCTCTAGTTGATATGAAAGCATCACCCCTAACCATATAAACATTCGCGGATGAGGGGTTGTTCGGAGGTGGAAAGGTTTCTTGGCTGCCCCCTTCCATGCTTGCAGAGGCTTGACTTAGATTTTGCCCATGTTGAAATGGGTTCATCAACACCACCTGCTATTGTTGCATGACAAATTTTTGGGGCTCTACAAGTCGAGGACATAGATGGGTCGGGTGGTCTTTTGCGCACAAGTTACATGGATACCTCACCTTCTGTTTTTCATTGTTGTCCCCGCCAACATTATCGTTGGGTTTTTTATCCCCCTTACCCTTCTTTCATTTTTTTTTCTTCCCTTCAGGCTGCTAAGTGGCCTTTGGGCTAGTCGACTGCATAGTGTGTACTTTCGACATTTTGGTAAGGGGAGCAGCCAAAGTAGTAGTTTGGCTGGCCACTGTGTGTTGTATGGATAACTGTTGCAACTACTTTGTCAATTACTCAGCGGGATTGGTTTGTGCTGAACGGACAATACCATTGGCATGTGGTCCAACTCTCTGTCTAGTTTTATCTAGTATTGAACGTGGCGCACCTGGCAAGATGTTGTATAATAAACTGGACTGAGAATAGATGAGATCAAACTGTTGAGCCCTCGTGATGGCGTCTTCTTTAGAGAAAACTCCTGATGTCGCAATGTCTTTGGATAACTGCGGGACCAAAGACTTAAGGAACCACTCAAGCAGGAATGCTGGTGGAACTAGTACCTTGATTAGACTCTTTCAGCGTCTCCATTCTCGGATGTGATCATAGATATGGTCCGTTGTTGTCTGTTCAAAATTAGAGAGAAACTTTGTTCCAGTGTCGTATCTCATAGGTAACTGGAAATGGTCAAGGAAATCCATCGCCAGTTCACCAAAAGAAGAGTATCTTGAGCGATCAAGCTCAATGTACCATTTTGCAGCACTCCCAATGAGAGTACATTGAAACAATCGCAATTGTACGGAGTCATCTTTCAATGAGTTAGATGAGCACCAAAAATGAAAGGTAGTCACATGATCTCCTGGATCCTCATTAGGCTTGGCTTCGAACTTTGGAATGTTTGAAGGAAACTTCATCGACATAGGAGGCCAACACGGATCATGAAAAATAGGGTCATTCAACAACCTTGTCAAATCTGACAAGTGTAAAGTCACCAGGAATGGTAGTTTGGGTTGTTGCTGATAACCTAGGAAAAAGGGACCTGGAGTTTGACTGGCACCAGGTTGCCAGGAAAAGTTTGGCTGCTGGCCTGGATTCTGGTAGAAACCATGGCCCTGGACAGCGTAAGGATTTTGCATATGTGGAGACATCATCAGCTGATTTCCCAAATAGGACATAGATTGTTGGGCATGCATTGTATTCGAAGGACTTTGGGAAGGATTACCCCATACTGGTCCTATGGGGATAGGCATAGTAGTTTGTATGGGGTTCCATTGATTGTGAAAATAATTTCCCCAGATCGGCATTCCAGAGGAGGGAATGGATCCTTGCCCTGAATTCCAAGGTCCTGCTAGGTTTGCCCCCTATGCAGGAATAGTACCCTGCACAGGAGTAGATTTTCCAAAAATGGGGTTGCCCCCAGTCGGGAAAGCGGCTTATGAGAAAGTGTTGTTACCAAACGTTCTGTTCCAAGAAAATGGTGTCGAACCTACCGGCATACTATGCGAAGGTGGTCCTTGACTCCCTACTCCAAATAAAGTATTGTGTGTAGGTTTCCCAGCGGATTGTTGATGCAAACCACCGAGTGAAGGGGACGAAGGAGGGATATGACCTCCTCCATAAGGAAAAGTATTAAAAGGGATAGGAGTGCCCATGTGACCTTATAGAGGAGCGCTAGAGCTCCTTACCCCCAGACCCAAAGTCTGTAAAGTGGAGTAGGAAAGTACAGGACTTGTACCCGAACTAGGCATACCGTATGAGAATGGAAGGTCTGTTGCACTAGGTGTGAAAGGGGTTGTGGCTGCCGCCAAAGATGGGTTCAGACCACAGTGCGAAGTAGTTGTGGTCAAGACCATGGTGGCTTGGACCGATGATGGCAGGTTAAGAGATGATGGCTCTCCTGTGGTGACAGCCGTGGTGGGAATTGAAGAATTCCCAGAAGGAGTAACAACATTTGTTTCCATTGCTATGTGTGACACTGTCTGGCACTCGTAAAATTGAATTGGTACAATGAAAGGAGACAAGAGATCAGTGGTTGGGGTTTAAACTGAGCCAAGAGCGATTGCTTCAAGGTCCAAAATGGTCGATTCCTCCAGGGGTTGTTCGGGCATAATGGTTTGTAACCAGGTTTCTTCAAAGGACCCTTGTTGGTCTAGCTTCCACCTTAATGGTGGTGGGGGTGGCTCCAGTGTAACCGACGGTAGGCCAAGAAGCCTTTGTGACTGACGGAGCTCGACATCCTCCACTATGTGAGAAGATCCAAGACACTCTAAGGTAGTCTAAACGCTCAAAAGTAACACCCACTACAAAAGAATCCCTAGAAGATAAAACAAGCAAACACTAAATTAATTGGAAGAACAGTTACAACAGCCAACACTAGAGCAACTTACTGGTGCAAGTGAAACTCGAACACAGAAGCACCCTCCGGGTATACTCTGCAAAGCATGGCCCGAGGTCTATCCTAGGTACCGTGGTATACCCTCGTAGTCACCTACACATGTCCCTAACAAATATTGGCAACTAGGTTGCCAGCACGCAAACAGTCACCAGGCGGGTATAGTCGAAAGTCAGGTAGACCACAATGAGAAGGGTATTGAGCCTGAAACCTGTCAAGGGTATCGAGAGAAAATGGTTCGGAATACAAATGAGGACCTCGAATGGATCTGAGACCCATGAATCCCTATGGAAAATGCAAACGACGAAATCCCAAAACAAGCCCTCTATATGTGTTCTCCACTACGATTGGTCCGACTTTGGAGGGGTTATCTCTGCTACCTTTCTGCACATGACCTCATGTTTATCCCCTGTGTGAGAGGGGTGTCCTGGATAACTTTCATGAAACTGGACTTAGACACTCCCTATCTTAGACTCCAATGTTTTATTTTAAATGGCCTTGAAGAGTTTCCTCTCCAACCTAATCCAAGGCCCTAGTCCTGAACTAGTTTGTGAACCCTACAAACATAAAAGTCTAGTAGATTTTAAATTTAACATTACTTTTATGCCTTTGTCTTACATCAAGGGGTATGAGGGTGAAATTGATGATGTGTAAAAGACGAAAGAAAAAAATGAATAAAAAAGATGGAAACAAAACTTTTACTGAATGCAAAATTTCAACAACTTTTCAAAAGAAAGATTTTTTAACTTTTCTAAGATTTTGGACAAAAAACTCAAAGGAATTTCACTTGCCTATGAGCTACTTATGATCTAAGTGAACTGCAAAAAATTATGAAATAAAATACTTTTCCCTGGCCTAATAATGCAGAAACACACTGTTCAACCAAACAAGAAAATGAAAAGATTTTTTTATTTTATTTAAGTGCTAGTAAAGCAAGAAAGGGAAAATACTGACAAGCCAAAAACCAAGAAATTTTTTTTTGGCCTAAATCGCAGATCACAAAGAATCATATTAAAAAATCACGCAATAGAAATTGTAAAAACAATGACTCTCACACTTGTCTAAAAACCGTAAATTTTTTTATTTTTCTGACAACGTTTTAAATGAGAAAAAGCAAGCTAAGGGTAAAATTAATCCTAAGCTACTGATTGTTCAAACAAAGATTCAAACACATGAAAGGAATAATTCTTATCAAGGGAAAGGATGACTGCCTTACCCTTAACAAAAAGTATCCAGTACAAGCACGCGACTATTACTCAAATAACACATGTGTGAACGCCCGTTGAACAGAGACAGAGGGCGTGTACATGCGGGCTGACCTTGTACAGGTCGCGTGTATATCTAAACTCTAAGAAAAAATGAAAACAGACAGACCAAACCAGGAAGAGACCACTGATATTGATAACCAGGATCCCTTGAAGGCTTGGATACTCTTTCTAACAGAAAAACAAATAATGCAAGGAAAAAAATAATAAGGGAAAAACAATCTGAGATAGGACTGTTAGCAAACAAGACTCAGACAAAATTCCAGAAAACCCCCTGAAAATGTGTGATTCTGACAGGGAAGAGGAGGAATTCCTATGAGGTTCTCTGAACTCTACACGCTACTGCTACCTCTACAGCTAGCGTTCACACGTGGACTGTAAGAGGATAGGGTGCGGGTACACGTGTGCAGTAATGGATTAGGGTGCGTGGGCCTTTATTCAAGAGGATTTTCAAAGAGTTGTTCAGAAGCATTTTGGAAAAGAAGGGATGTGAGTTGACCTAATGCCAGGTAAGCATGTGTGGTGCAATTTAGGTTTATAACAACACTCTACAAGGTCGCTCTCTAGAATAAGACAGAATTCAGCAAGGTATGCCATTTTTGCTATAACTCCTTTTCTGAGAGGTTTCAAGTAGTGACACTTGGAGGAATTGCATAAAACACACTGA
>ML803013.1:70750-96667 GCA_009831015.1 Picea engelmannii
TCCTAGGGTTCTTTGCATATGCGGATAGTCCCTTAGTATATGTTCCTCTCTACAACCCCAACATTTCAAGGATTCTCTCTTCGTGTTATCCATATTACTTGGAGTTTCTATGAATGGTTTATTTCCAGTCTGGGATGGAAAATTTTTCCGTTACACACTTCTAGAAGGAAGGCTCATCCTAGATCTCTTACCAAGGTTCTTAAATTTTGAGGTTTAAACCCCTTCTTCTTGATTCCTGAATTGTTTTTCTTCTTCCATTATTCATGTCGTTCTATTTTACTCTTGAATTGCTCATAGCAGTACCTTGGGTTTCCAATAGTATCTTCTAAGGTCTTTAGCTCATCAAACTCAATTATGTCCTGGTAAGACTGAGGTAAGCCACTAATAAATCGTTGCATCTTTACGTTTTCATCCTTTATGTAGGGAGCATACCTCATCAACTCGAGAAATTTTTTGATATACTCATCTATGGTGATTTGTCCCATATTGAGTTCATAGAAATCCTTGGTATTCCCATCAAAGTACTTTTCCGATAGGTACTTCTTCTTAAAGTATTTCTAAAATTGTTTCCATGAAAATTCCTTCTCATGGACTCCTTTCACGTTCCTAAGGTCCTCCCACAAAATGGAAGCCTTCCCATTCAAGTTAAAAATGGCTATCTAAGCCTTAAGTTTTCAGAGTGGGCATGGAAACTGAACTACTTCTTCAAGCTGAGTAGCCAAACTTCTTCTTCTTCCCCCATTTCAATCTCTCCATCGAAGTTGGGTGGTTTGTCTTTCTTGGCTTCTTTAGGGTCACAACTCTTGGAATGTTTCCTCTTCTTTCCTCTCGTCTGAGAATGGGAACTAGTTTTTCCATAAGAGGATTCATTGGAGTTGTCAGTGTCCTCACTAGAAGAATATTTTATTGAATGTCTCTTGGCTCCATGTTGGGCCTTCTTTGAGGTGATCCTCCTGTTGTGGCCACTTTCAAGACCATGCTTCTGTATCTCATGTGGACTTGGAGTTTTCTTAGTATGATGCCTATCCTCATGACTGGAAACTAGACCATGTTGTAGTTTCCTTTGTATATCTGATAGGCTTTGCAGTAGGATTGCATTAATTTATGTCTACATTTCCTACTCCTTGATCATTCTTTCATTGTAAATATTATAACTTTGTAATTCTTCCATGAGGTTTCTTACAATTTTGGTCAAATTTGGAGGGGTTTCCACCAACCTTATTTCATCAGATTCTTCCTCTCTATTGTGTGAGATCTCTCCCAACTCCTCATGTGTCATCATCCTTTACATTGTAGTTATGTTATTGGTCACTTACTTCTTGAGTGTTGATAAAACATTTTTTGTTGGTTACTAATCTACCAATTCATGAACACCATATTTCATTGCAACGTGAAGTCAATTATTTATTTGGAAACATTAGCAAGCTATAATGCATACTTCCAAAACATCTATCAACAATAGAAGGTTTCGTTCCTCTCTTCAACAGAGGTTCAGACAAGTTTCTTATAGAGGGGGTTAAGGTAGGGATTTACCCCATAAGTTCTCTAATAACATTTTTATGCGGCTCTTGCAGGAGCCAAAGAAGGAAAAGTGTTGTTTCCATTATCTGATACTAATTTGTAACACACCCAGCCCTTGAATACGATCTCCAGGCATGGGGCATCAATTTTTTCACATATTTGGTCCCTTACTAAGAAAAACTCTCTGAATCATCTCCTCCGATATTTATATCTCTCACTGTGTGCTTGAACCATCTAGTGAGGTCCTCCTCGGGATGAAAAACAGGAGCTAAGAGTTTGTGTTAGAATTTTTTTTGACACTTTTGAAGTTCCTGGATTTCGAGAGTTCCAACGGTGTTGTAAAATTATGAAATCTCTAAACAATGGAGGAGATCGACAATCAACATCCTTCATCGAGATCCTATTCTTAAAAATAAACTCAACATTGGGCACATAACTCTCCTTTTTCTTAATCCCTGAAGCCCTGAAATATCTCCATGTGGCCATAGCCCTTGGACGATTAGCATTCAACGTTTAACATTGCACACCCTTTGTTTTGGCATTTCATAAGTTGGTGGTCGTCATTCGTCTGTCGATGATCAAGTATGGACGATCATCGTTGGAGCTTCATGTATCAACCTACACTCAAATGTTCTGAATTCTCACCACGTGGATTTTATCCTTTGGAGATCGGCAACTTACGCCTAATGTTCTTATATGGTACTACACCCTAAATATTTTGAATGTCGAAGTGATCCAAAATCTCAGAGTCTCGAATACGCCACCATCCACATTGGCCAGGAGGTCATGAACCAGGAAATGACATGCGATGAGGGTTGAGGCGTGACATGTGTCCTCATTAATGGGATGACATGTGTCATGCTTAATAGTCATAAGCGGTCTGTGATTTGGCCAAATACGGATGACATGTGTCACCTTGGTTGTGGGTCCATGTCACCCAGGATGACATCAATGAGAAACGTCAACCCCCATCCTATGGTTGATATGTATCCACGTGGATCCATACATCCATGGTCCTCATTACTTCACGACTCCGGGATTTGTAGCTCACTCAATATTATCGGTGCAAATCCCCCGAAGAGCTAAGTCTTCGGACTCTCAGATCTGATGCCACATGTCATATTCCTATCAATGACCAATATCTATTTTAGTTTTCATGACTTTGGCGGTTCTCACACCTTGAAAACCCATGGCCAAATTCCTCTGGAGTATGAAGTCTCCGGACCACAGGATTTATTTCCACGTACCCATTCATCCAATGATCCTCGTCACTTCGATGGTTTGACATTTGAGAGTTCAGCATGTATCTATTGGATTTCCTTCTGAACCACACCAGATCTATCGACACGTGTACCTAGAATCTACGACCATGATTTACTCCAGCTTGTAGAGCTCTGGGGAAACTCGTGCATCCCTATGTCACTGAATACCCAGACTCTCGGATAACCGTTGATCCATGGACAACTGTCTCTCTAGTTTCAACGATCCATATTAACTCCATGACTCCAACAATCGAGAGTTTTAGTCTTAAACCATTTCTATTCTCCCAAATTAGCATTTTGTTGAAGCTCTTAATGCTTCCCTTCCTATTTCCAATCTAACGACTGAGAGTGATCTATGTTTAATCCCCAGATTGACGACCCTCTTCAATTTGTGACCTTGGCCTTCGACTGTTTTCAAGGATTGTGGAATCACAAGTCCTGAAGTCCCAAAGCTGAAAGAGTTATCTCCTTTCAGACTAGGGCACGGTTCCTAGGCCCTGGTCACATGGGTCCTTTGGAAAAACTTAGGGGCTAAGCGCAAATCCATTTTTGTAGCAAAGACACTAAGAACACAGTAATGAGCACTCGATTAGATGGATGGTTAGCTTGAAGGGAAACGCCCATTCCCGCTAAGGTAAACCTCAAGGTATTGGTGGGACTTATACATTTCATTCAATCC
This sequence comes from Picea engelmannii, assembly GCA_009831015.1. Classification (NCBI taxonomy): domain Eukaryota; kingdom Viridiplantae; phylum Streptophyta; class Pinopsida; order Pinales; family Pinaceae; genus Picea; species Picea engelmannii. The sequence continues at coordinate 74,213 of ML803013.1, forward strand.
TACCCCAATCCTCCTGTTGATTCCCATCCCATGAATCTCTAACAACTAGTCTAATAAAATTCAAAGATCATGAAAACATAACAGTTTACAGAAGTAAAAGCACCTATATAATATATGTTAAAAATACTTAAATACTTAATCACAAACACAAACATTTCATCATCACATCCAATATATTACACAGGGTATGAAAATACTTATCAGAACTGGGAAATGTGAAGCAATTGTTGATAGGAGTGCATGTTTCCTCCCGACGATAGGCATAGTCACTCCTTACGGATTTACCACTAGCCACCCCTGATCTAGAACGTGATGATTTGCGAGAGATTATTTCTATTTTAGCCAAGAAAGTTAGGTACGAAGGTTACTCTCCTCCTCCTAGAGGATCTTAGAAATCAGTTTTCTCTACTCCAAGAAAGGATATCTGCATGAGCACTTCGTCAATCGCTCGTAAGCCTCGTTTATCAACTTGTAGTGAAACCCTTTCTGCAGGATTCTTACAGCCAAAATAATATTTCTTCTCAGCTTTTCACTCGACTGCAAAGTCAAAGTATCCTACCTGCTCTTCCCAAGAGAGTCTCTTATCTACTTTGTTATCTTGCAGGTCCATCTATGTCCCTGAATTACCTCCTTTCTTTACTTCCTCAACAATGTTGTGTGGGTCTGAATCCCCATTCGTGGTCAGACCTAGAAGCCTTACAAATGGTTACCCCACCCCATCTCCTCATTAACTCTTGAGTATGACCTTCCAACTACCATCCTGACTGGTAATTCATTTCTGGGTCAGAGGACTATTTAGCAATTACACCCAGTAAGTATTGGTCTGGTGAGGGTCATATCAACCATTCTTGGTTTCCCCTCACCATCTTTTTCATAGCATCCATGGTCTATCTTGGAAAAATTTCCCCCTTTCAGCAGTTGTGAAACACATATTCAAATTCTATTAATAACATAAATCCATACATTGACCCTTTTATACAAGTTTCATCAAATCAAACATTCAAACACATTTAGTCTTCCATACTCTCTTGGCCAGTTATAGTTATATTTACAAACTAGGGGAAACTGGGGTATAACAATCCTCTCCCCCTTAAAGTAACATCATCCTCTATGTTCTATCTGTTCCTGTGCTCTGTATGTGTAGAAGTAAACAAAAATGGATATGCATGTATCATGGCATCCTCCATTTCCCATGTATCCTCATCGGGGCCAAAGTGTTTCCACGACACCTTGACCTGTGAAATGGTCTTGTTCATGAGTGGGGTTTCCTTCCTGTCTATTATGGATTGGGGTTCTGGTAGTAATTATCCCTCGATCTCCACCTGAATCATAGACTAGTCAATAATATGATTAGAATCATGTAGATACTTCTTTAATAAAGAAACATGGAAAACATTATGTTCTTTCACTGTGGGAGGGAGTGTTATTCGATAGGCTACTGGTCCCACTCTATCCAAGACTTCAAAGGGTCCATAATACCAAGTTGCCAAATTGGAAAAATATCCCACCCTCAAGGAGATTCTCCCGGGTCTAACTCGAAGATACACATGATCCCCTGCTTTGAACTCTCTAGGAGTCATTTTCAGGTCTGCATCGCTCTTTTGTCTATCATGGGATATCTTCATATTTTGCCTAATCTGAATCACTGGATGTTCCATTTCCTTTATCATATATTGACCAATTGTAACTCTATCTATTGGGTTTTTCTAGCTGATTGGGATGTTGCATTGCCTTCCATTAAGGGCTTCAAAAGGGCTCATTTTTAGTGACTCTTGATAGCCATTGTTGTAGGAAAATTCTACCAGTGGTAGGTAGTCCTCCCACTTCTTGGGTTGATGCATTACATGCATCCTAAGCATGTCTTCTAACACTTGGTTTAGCTTCTTTGTATTTCCATTAGTTTGAGGCTAATAGGGTTTATTAAATAGAAATTTGGTTTCAAAACCAACAAACAGAGATTTCCAAAAGTTTGAAGTAAACTTTGCATCTTTGTTGGATATAATTTCCTTAGGCATGAGATGCCATCTGAATATCTCTTTCATGAAGATGTTGGAAATATCTATTTCCTTGCATGTTGACTGTACATGTATGAAATGATAATCTTTGTTGAGTTTATCCACAACTACCATGATGGCATTGTTCTGTTTGGTTGATCTTGGTAATCTTGTGATGAAATCCATGATGATGGTTTCCCATTTCTATTCGGGAATTGGTAGTGGTTGTAACGACCCTGGTGGGTGCCAATGCTCTGCTTGGACTTGCTGAAACTATAGACACTTAGCTAAGTAATCATCTATGTTATTTGTCATCACAAACCAATAGAATAGTTCCTAGTGGCTGTGATCAATTTCTGATAACCAGGATGACCAATATATGGTCTTTTATGTATTTCATCCATTATGAACCTATTCAAGTTGTCACAATTTGGAATATACCATCTACCCTTATAATTAAGCAAGTCATCATTAAGCATCTGACATCCTTCGTACTTCAGCCATGTTGGCTCTTGCTTTAGGTACAAATCCACGGTCTTGAAAAATGCATTTGTTTCTTGTGTTTTTTTTACCCTCTCTTTGATGTCTGATTCACTGGTGCTTAGAGTTTCCAATTGAACTACTTTCATACTTCTACTAAGGGAATCAACCAACATGTTCTCCTTTCCTTTGATATGTTTGATTTAAAAATCAAACTCACTAAGGAGAGAAATCCACCTAGCTTGTATCACATTGAGTTTTGGTTGGTCAAATAAATACCTCAATCCACTATGGTCTGTCATAAGTACAAATATCCTACCTAGGAGGTAATGCCTCCAAATTTTTAAAGCGTGCACTATGGAAACCAATTCCATATCATGGGTCGCATAATTGACTTCATGCTCATTCAATTTTGTGGATTTGTAGAAAATCACATGTCCTTCTTCCATAAGGACTCCTTCGAGCCCTTCCTTGTAGGCATCTATACACAAAAGGAAGTTTTTGATTGGATCTGCAATCTTCAACACATGCGCATTGGTTAGAAGGTATTTCATCTCTTGAAATATTTCTTCACATTCTGATTTCCAAATGAATTTAACCCCCTTTTTCTGAAGAGAATTTATTGGGAAACCAATCTTGGAGAATCCTTTTATGAATCTCCTATAGTAGCCTGCTATGAACATAAAGGATCTGATATCAGATACATCCTTTGGGGTAGTGTTGGACAACTGAGAGGGGGGGGGGGGGTGAAGCAGTTGTTACCTTGCTTAAACAATTATGCTTCTTTTAAACTTTTCACAGATCACTCAATGACAATCAGAATAACGAAGGGAAGTAAGAAATAGAACATTCAGCATCATTCACTCAAATGAGATACACAGAGACAAATATTTCCTGAGGAAACCCATAAATGGTAAAAACCTCTTCCTCTTTATATGATAAGTAATCTTTACATTCTGTACATTATCATACTTATGACCACCAACTCATAATGAGGCTACAATCTCTGTTTTGCAAGCTTCTACTTGATGAGAGCACCAACTCTTTGGATTCTCTATCACCCACTAGAGGGAAGCACCGACTCCCTGGTTTCTCTAGAACCCACTAGAAGGAAGCACCGACTCCTTGGTTTCTCTAGCACCCACTGGAAGGAAGCACCAACTCCCTGGTTTCTCTAGCACCCACTAGAAGGAAGCAACAACTCCCTAAGTGTTCTAGCACCAACTGGATGGAAGCACCAAATTCCAGTTGCACAGGCACCAGCCTGTATAACAGAGAACAACAGTTCTCCCTTGTACCACCGTGCCACCCTGGTTTCTCTAGCTGCAACTAGATGGAAGCTACAACTCCCTGTATTGAAGAACCTAATTAAACATCTGAGGACAATAGTCCTCCCTTGCACCTCCCAATCACCCTGAAATATAAATCTTTGCTACTGAAACTAATTACAATGATATAATTTTCATCAATGGCTTACCTGTCTCATCACTGTTCTTCTACACTGTGCTTCTCTGTCTGCATCAGTGTCTTTCTACACACATGCCTTGCACTTTCTGTTCTTCTACCTTTTATGCTCTGTACGCCATGTCCATTCAATGCACCATTCCTCTTCTATGCATTTCAGCTGTTGCACTCTGCCTCCTTCTACACACATCAATTCTTCTAAACAACAACATCCCTCATCTCTTCTTTGTTATGCATTCTTGTAGTCTATGTGCACCTTGTGCATGCAATATGTGCAATACTTCTACATGCTCGGTCAATGACATTGTTCTCCACATTGTGATATTCACTGTCACTCCACCTTGCCACCGCTTCGCTCCCTCGAGCATCAACACACTCTCTCTGTTCTGCATGTTCTCCCCATGTCGAGTCCTCTTCCTGATCATCATGTAAATTCCTCAGCTTCTCTTGTGATTATTCCCATGAGTTCATCATCACTGGGTGTTATGCTGAGATTCCTTAGCCTATCTCGCAATCGAGACTCTTCGTCTTCTCTGTCACAGTCGAGCTCATTCCCTCTGTTGCAGTTCCAATCTCCAACGGTCTTACATATGTCAATGGCCTCTATGAGTAGTCTTCATTCCACTGGAAGATGCCTTGAGACTCTTTATCTTCTCTGGCGATCACTCTGAAGTCTCTTCGAGTCCTTTGGAAGAAACCATCAGTCATTTCTAGCAGTTACACTGCGATCCTATGAGAAAACACATCAGCAACTGAATCACCAACCGTCCAAGGCTCATGATTCAGTTCTGATAATTGAATTGTAACTGATCGATTAAATTCTAAGAGTAACAATATCCCTTCGATTAGATTTCCAAGTATCCAACATCATTGGATTACAAGCACAGGGTGTCACGTTGATTTTGCCACTTCACATTTCAACAATTTGGCATTTCGACATTCCTGTGGTGAAGAGGCATCTCAACTCTCCAAGTCGCGATATCCGAAATGGATATTAGATTCATCCTACATCCTCCCTTGAGCCTTCATCAATGTGACCATAGGTTATGACCAGGGGCCAATTCTGAACACACATTTCGCATTTCGCGTTTTAGGGATTCTGTGAAGAGCCATCTTGACTCTCAATGTCCCAAACTCTGAAATGGAGCTTGCCTCTTCAAACTCTTCTCTACAGCTTATCGACTATGTGACCACCGACGGTGACAAAGAGCTTATCCATAAAGCGCTTTCACAATTTTGGCATTTCTCATTTCGTGACTTCAGGACTCCTGTGATGAAGAGTCTTGACTCTTGACTCCTCCAACTCCTGGTATCCAAAACTCTGAAATGGAGTCTTTGACATTTCGCGACTTCGAGACTACTGTGAAGAAGAGTCTCAAATCTTGACTCCTCCAACTCCCGATATCTAAAACTCCGAAATGGAGTTAGATCAACATTTTGGCGTTTCGCATTTCATGACTTCGGGACTCCTGTGATGAAGAGTCTTGAATCTTGACTCCTCCAACTCCCGATATCCAAAACTATGAAATGGAGTCTTTAACATTTCACGATTTTGGATTTCGTGACTTTGGGACTCCTATGATGAAGAGTCTCGACTCTTGACTCCTCAAACTCTCGATATCCGAAACTCGAAAATGGAGTCTTTGATATTTCGCAATTTCGCATTTTGTGACTTCAAGACTCCTGTGAAGAAGAGTCTCGACTCTTGACTCCCCCAACTCCTGGTATCCGAAACTCCGAAATGGATTCAAATCAACTTTTCGGCGTTTCGCATTTCGCAACTTCGGAACTTCTGTGATGAAGAGTCTCGACTCTTGACTCCTCCAACTCCTGGTATCCGAAACTACGAAATGGAGTTTACACTTTTGATCTTTCCATGCCATCATCTTTGTTGATCTTCCTTGCTTGCCTGTTTGCCATCAAATGAACAAGAACACTCTTGCACTCTGTGTGCACCTCTGTACTGTCTCTTCTAGTCTGCACGAGTTTGCTCTGCTACGTCTCCCCAAAATACTTCTGGTGCCCACCTAGCACATTGTACCTGTACTCAATCCATCATCACTGTTGTTCTTTCCATCAATGACAAGCATACACTGCCTGTAAAACATGAAAACAATCTCCCCCTTTGGCATTGATGGAAACAAAGGCACCTGGAACTATTCTTTTCTCCCCCTTTGACATCAATGTCTAAAAAAACACGCTGCCCCTGAGCTATTGCAGTATTTTTTGGAGGCATCAGATATTCAATCAATACAAACTCCCCCTAACAAGATGGACTCTCTTAGGTGTGAGATGGGATGACACCCAACTTTTGTCGAAGATATTCAAATGGTGTCTTGGCTAGGGATTTAGTAAAGATGTTTGCAATTTATTCTATGGTTGGAATGTAATGGACCTGAACAATATGATTGGTGTCATTCTCTCTCATAAAATGGTATTTTATGGGAATATGCTTGGTCTTGGAGTGGAATACAGGATTCTTGGACACACTGATGGCACTAGTGTTATCACAATGAATTGGGATCAGTGCAGCATATTTTACCTCCAAGTCTGCAAGTGTCTGAATCATCCATAATACCTGAGTGCAATAGGTAGCAACACCAATGTACTCTGCCTCTGTAGTTGATAAAGAAATGGAACCTTTCTTTTTACTCAACCATGCTACTAGAGAATCTCCTAAGAAGAATGCACCTCCACTCGTGCTTTTCCTTTCATCCATGCAGTTAGCCCAATCAACATCTAAGTAGAATGATAATTGAAAATTCTGATTCTTAGGATACCATAGGCCATAGTTCATTGTTTCTTTCAAATATCTGAATATCCTTTTGACAGCTAGAAAATGACTATGTTTAGGTGCAGACTGATATGTTCCTACCATTCCAACAACATGCATTATGTCTGGGCGAGATGCTGTGATGTACAACAGGTTGCCTATCATTGACCTATATGAACTTTGATCAACATCAGGTGATTCATCATCCTTGCTTAATTTGCATCCATTAACCATAGATGTTCCCACAGGTTTAGAATCTTCCATTTGAAACCTTTTCAACATTTCTCTTAGATATTTTTCTTGAGAAACGAACATCCCTTCAGACCTCTGAGTAATTTGCAGACCAAGAAAAAATGACAGTTCACCTATCATAGACATTTCAAACTCAGATTCCATGGCAGAAGAAAACCATTGTACCAATGAATCCTTATTACATCCGAAGATGATGTCATCTACATAGACCAAAACAATGAGCAAATCATTATCCTCTGTTTTGATATATAGATTATTGTCAATTGCTCCTCTCTTGAACCCTTTGTCTTTGAGATACGTATCCAGTCTGTGATACCAGGCACAAGGGGCTTGTTTTAACCCATATAAATCTTTCTTCAACTTGCATACTAAGTCAGGGTTATTAGGCAGTTCGAAACCCTCTGGTTGTTCCATATAGACTTCTTCATTTAAATCTCCATTTAGAAAATATGACTTGACATCCATTTGATAGACTTTAAACCTTTTATGACAAGCATAGGCAAGAAATATTCTGATAGCTTATAATCTTGCTACGGGTGGAAATGTTTCATCAAAATCCAGTCCTTCTATTTGAGCATAACCTTTATAGACCAATATTTCTTTGTTCCTGACAACTTGTCCCTGCTCATTCAACTTATTCTGAAAGATCCATTTGGAACCAATGATATTTTTACCTTCAGGTCTATGAACCATATCCCATGTATTATTTTTCTCAATCTGATCAAGTTCATCATTCATTTCTTTAACCCAATGGTCATCTTTGCTAGCTTCATTAAAATTCTTGGGTTCCAACATGGATATGAAATCTATATGTGATTGTTCGGTGTTTTTGATTATCTTTCTCCTAGTTTGTAAACCTTTGTATTTTTCACTAATTATCTAACTTGCAGGATGATTCTTTTGAGTGATTCTGGAGGAGGAATTTGAAGTTGTCTGTTGATTTGAGTCTGTCTGAGTATCTGTGTCTTCATCCGATTCAGAGTCTTTGTTTTCTGTTCTTGGACCTGTTCATCTTCAGCTTTAGCTATGTCCTCTGTAGAAGACTCATTATTGTACACCTCTCTTGCTGGGATTCCTTCATCAACTTTTATGTCAATGCAGTCAACCATTTTATACATCCTCTTATTATAGCATCTGTATCCTTTACTGTTTGTAGCATACCCTAAGAAGATACCTTCATCAGCCCTGTCATCATATTTTCCAAGGTTCTCATCATTCTTCTTTATGTAACATTTACTCCCAAAGACTTTGAAGTGTTTGATTGAAGCAGGTCTCCCATACCACTGTTCATAAGGTGTCTTGTTACTTTGTGGTCTGAGGTGGGATTTGTTAAGAACATGGACTGCTGTGTGTATTGCTTCTACTAGTAGGTTTGACCAATGTTCTTCTCATTCATCATTGACCTGGCCATTTGATGCATTGTTCTATTTTGCCTCTCAACTACTCCATTTTGTTGTGGAGTTATTGGGATTGTGTATTCTCTCTTGATCCCATGCTTATCATAGAATTCCTTGAAATCACTTGACATAAATTCTCCTCCTCTGTCTAATATTATTGCCTTAAACCTATTGCCTATTTGATTCTCAGTTAAAGATTTAAATATTTTAAACTTCTCAAATGCTTCAGCTTTTTCCTTGAGAAAGGAAACCCAAGTAATTCTAGAGTAATCATCAATAATCAGCATGAAGTAGTTTTCTTTCCCTATTCCTTCCTGTCTTGATGGTCCACATAAACCCATATGAACTAGTTGGAGTGATTTCTCTGTTGAAGTAGAGCTCTTGGACTTAAATTGTGTCCTGGTTAGCTTTCCTACTTGGCAGGGTTTACACATAGAATATTGGGGCTTTGATATTCTAGGAAGATCTTTTACTGCCTCAAGATTTTTGAGCTTGATTAAGTGGTCAAAGTTTATATGTCCAAGTCTCCTATGCCATAACCATATTTCATCATGTTTTCTTATATGACACTCTTCTCTATCTTCTTTCAACACATATACATTATTTTATATCCATATGCCTTTGGCCACCACTTGTCCTGAGTTTACAGACTTTATCTTGCAGTCCTTGGACGTGAACACCACTTCACATCCTCTGTCACACATTTGAATTACACTAAGCAGATTATGTTTCAACCCATCTACAAGTAGAACATCTTGGGATTTTCCTTTTCTGTTACTTAAACTCACCATCCCTTTACCCTTTATTTTACCTAGAGCTTCATTTCCAAAGGTTATGTTTCCTGATTTTCTTTCACTTAGAGATAGAAACTTAACTTTGTCTCTCGTCATATGTTTGGAGAATCCACTGTCTATATACCAGGGGTTCATTTGTCTTTGAGCTGACAACACTAATCCACACTTGTCACTTTCTTTCTTCTTCCAAACCTTGACATTTTCGGTAGGGGAATTCAAATATGGTTCATAGTTCCTTAAACGACAGTCAACATATTTATGTCCATAGTTATGACAGATGTAACATTCTGGTTCGTCGAATAAAGGATCACAACGATTGTTATGATTAACTTGTGTCCTTTTCCCATCCATCAAGTGATTTGCAGTCTGTGGTGGTTTGTTACTTGGTTGTCTCATTCTTTGTTGTGGCTGATATCTATACCTTGCATGTCTTGATTGCTCATAATTTAATTTTAAAGAACAACATACAACTTTATGACCAAAGTTAGAACAAAAGAAACAATATCCATGGAAAAAACGTTGGTACCTGGAAAATGGTTGTGTTCTTTGAGAAGGTCAATTTCTTCTATGTTGATGATTTCTTTGAACAAAGAACACATTATTTCTTTGATCCATAGTTTCATTTATGGTACCTCTTTCATTACTCCTCCTGGGAAGATGATTATCTTCTTTTGTTTCTGTAGGTTTTTTGTTGTCATAGATGGTAGATTTGACAAACTTGATGGGTTCTTTGTTGCCTGGTTGATCACTGCTTGATCCCTCTTCATAACCCAGGTCTATTTTCAGATTTGGGTTTCTTTAATGATTTAGAATGGTGGCCAATTCTTCTGATGCTGTGATACTTGATAGATTCTGATGATACAAGGCTTGAAACTTCTCCAACTCTTTCCTAGTTTTCACTACTTCTTTTTCCAGAGCTTCACATCTTGCCTTATTTTCTGATAACTATTGTTTCAGAATGTCTTTGATTTTCTTTGCCTCTTATAATTCCACTTTTAGTAGGGAAAAGTCTTCATCAGGCTATTTACTGTCTTTCTCGAACTGTATCAACAATTGTTTTTTCTTTCTGTTCTTAATTCTGAGTCTGTCAATTTCTTCCAAAGCACTGATTAGTTCACCTTCCATATCCACCACAGCTTCTTCATCATCCATTTCACCTCCTGTGTGTTCATCATCAAAATATCCCATAGCCATAAGCATAAAATCATTTATTTTGTCTTCAATAGAGGAGTCATTGTTTTCATCATCTAACGGATCATCATCATTGTTTACACAAAGACTTTTCTTCTTAAAATTATTCTCTTTAAAGAAATTTATGTGTTTGTGCTTCTCCTCATCATCACATGTCTGATACTTTCTTTTATGAGGAAATTTATTTGCAAAATGACCTATCTTACCACAATTGAAACATTTGAAAGGCATTTTACCCTTGTATTTTCCTGATCAATTCTTCAGTCTCTTCACAAATTTTGCTTCAATTTCATCAGGCTCAGAATCCTCATTCTTGTCTGCCTTAAATGATGCTTCTCTAGAGATGGGTTTATCTTTAACTATTCTCATTTCATATGCAGTCAATGTTCCTAGAAGTTGATCAAACTCCAAGGTTTTTATATCATTATGTTCTTCTATAGCAGAGACCTTCGGGTTGAACCTATCTGGTAGAGATCTCAAAATTTTCTGAACTAAAGAAGGTTCCTCAATTGTTTCACCAAGTGATTTCATTGCATTTACCAGTTCTTCAACTCTCAGAAAGTATTTTCCAATAGCTTCATCTTCTCTCATCTTCATTTGTTCAAAATGTACTCTGTAGGTTTGAATCTTGGCATCCTTTACCTTCTCATTACCTTCATAACTGCTAATGAGTTTGTCCCACATTTCTTTGGCAGTTCCTAGGTGCATAACTTTTACAAATTCTACTTCTGCAAGCCCACTCAAGATAACATTCATAGCCTTAGTGTTGAAGCTAAATTCTAGCTTGTCATCCTTATTAGCTAGTACACCTAGCTTTACATAACCAATATCTACCACATCCCAGACATCTTCACCTAAAGCCATTATGTATGTTCTCATTCTAACTTTCCAGAAGGCAAAGTTTGTTCCATTGAACAGAGGGGCCTTATTGGTTGAATTTCCTTCATGGCTTGACATTTCTAAGCTCTAGGATCTACCCTTAGATAAAAGGGGCCAGCTCTGATACCAATTGTTGGACAACTGAGAGGGTGGGGGGGGTGAATCAGTTGTTACATTGCTTAAACAATTTTGCTTCTTTTAAACTTTTCACAGATCACTCAATGACAATCACAATAATGCAGGGAAGTAAGCAACAGAACATTCAACATCATTCACACAAATGAGATACAAAGAGACAGATATTTCATGAGGAAACCCATAAAGGGTAAAAACCTCTTCTTCTTTATATGATAAGTAATCTTTACATTCTGTACATTATCATACTTATGAGCCCCTACTCATAATGAGGCTACAACTTCTGTTTTGAAAGCTGCTACTTCCTAAGAGCACCAACTCTCTGGATTCTCTAGCACCGACTAGAGGGAAGCACCGATTCCCTGGTTTCTCTAGCACCCACTAGAAGGAAGCACCAACTCCCTGGTTTCTCTAGGACCCACTAGAAGGAAGCACTCACTCCCTGGTTTCTCTATCACCCACTAGAAGGAAGCAACAACTCCCTAAGTGTTCCAGCACCAATTGGATGGAAGCACCAACTTCCAGTCTCATAGGCACCAACCTGTATAACAGAGAACAACAGTTCTCCCTTACACCACCATGCCACCCTAGTTTCTTTGGCTGCAACTAGATGGAAGCTACAACTCCCTATATTCAAGCACCCACTTGAACCTCTGAGGATGACAGTCCTCCCTAGCACCTCCCAACCACCCTGAAATATAAATCTTTGTTATTGAAACTAATTACAGTGATATAATGTTCATCAATGGATTACTTGTCTTATCATTGTTCTTCTACATTTTGCTACTCTGTCTACATCAGTGTCTTCCTGCACACATGCCTTGAGCTTTCTATTCTTCTACGTTTTATGCTCTGTGCGCCATGTCCATTCAGTGCACCATTCCTCTTCTGTGCATTTCAGCTGCTGCACTCTGCCTCCTTCTACACACATCAATTCTTCTCAATAGAAACAACCCTCATCTCTTCTTTGTTCTGCATTCTTGTAGTCTATATGCACCTTGTGCATGGAATATGTGCAATACCTCTGCATGCTCTGCCAGCGCCATTGTTCTCCACATTGGGATATTCAATGTCACTCGACCTTGCCACCGCTTCTCTCCCTCGAGCATCAACACACTCTCTCTATTCTGCATGTTCTCCCCATGTCGAGTCCTCTTCCTGATCATCATGGAAATTCCTCATATTCTCTGGCGATTATACCCATGTGTTCATCATCACTGGGTGTTATGCTGAGATTCCTTAGCCTATCTCGTAGTTGAGACTCTTTGTCTTCTTTGTCACAGTCGAGTTCATTCCCTCTGTTGCAGTTCCAGGATCCAACGGTCTTACATATGTCAATGGCCTCTATGAGCAGTCTTCATTCCACTGGAATATGCCTTGAGACTCTTCATCTTCTCTGGTAATCACTATGAAGTCTCTTCGAGTCCTTTGGCAGAAACCATCTGTCATTTCTAGAAGTTACACTGTGAACCTATGAGAAAACACATCAACAACTGAATCACCAACCGTACAAGACTCATGATTCAGTTCTGCTAACTAAATTGTAATTGATTGATTAACTTCTAAGAGTAACAGTATCCCTTTGATCATATTTCCAAGTATCCAACACTGTTGGATTACAAGCACAGGGTCTCGCATTGATTTCGCCACTTCGCATTTAAGCAATTCGACATTTCGGCATTCCTGTGGTGAAGAGGTATCTCGACTCTCCAATTCGTTATCTCCGAAATGGAGATTAGGTTCGTGCTAGCTCCTCCCTTTAGCCTTTGTCAATGTGACCATATGTTATGACCAGGGGCCAATTCTGAACACACATTTCACATTTCGTGTTTCAGGGATTCTGTGAAGAGTCGTCTCGACTCTCAATGTCCCAAACTCTGAAATGGATCTTGTCTCTTCGAACTCTTCTCTACAACTCTTCGATGATGTGACCACTAGCGGTGAGCAAGCGCTTATCCATAAAGCGCTTTCGTAATTTCGACGTTTCACATTTCACGACTTCGGGACTCCTATGATGAAGAGTCTTGACTCTTGACTCCTGCAATTCCCTGTATCTGAAACTCTGAAATGGAGTCTTTGACATTTCACGATTTCGTATTTCGCGACTTCGAGACTCCTGTGAAGAAGAGTCTCGAATATTGACTACTCCAACTCTTGGTATTCGAACCTCCGAAATGGAGTCAGATCAAGTTTTCGATGTTTCGCATTTTGCGACTTCAGGGCTCCTGTGATGAAGAGTCTTGACTCTTGACTCCTCCAACTCCTGGTATCCGAAACTCCAAAATGGAATCTTTGACATTTCTCAATTTCAGATTTCGTGACTTTGGGACTCCTATGATGAAGAGTCTCGACTCTTGACTCCTCCAACTCCCGGTATCCGAAACTCCGAAATGGAGTCTTTGACATTTCATGATTTCAGATTTCGCGACTTCGGGACTCCTGTGATGAAGAGTCTCAACTCTTGACTCCTCCAACTCCCGGTATCCGAAACTCCGAAATGGAGCCTTTGACATTTTGCGATTTCACATTTCACGACTTCGGGACTCCTATGAAGAAGAGTATCGACTCTTGACTCCTCCAACTCTCGGTATTCGAAACTCCGAAATGGAGTCAAATCAACTTTTCGGCATTTCGCATTTTACGACTTCAAAAATTATGTGATGAAGAGTCTTGACTCTTGACTCCTCTAACTCCCGGTATCCGAAACTCCGAAATGGAGTTTTCACTTATGATATTTCCATGCCATCATCGCTGCTGATCTTCCTTGCCTACCTGTTTTCCATCAAATGAACAAGCACACTCTTGCACTCTATGTGCACCTCTGCACTGTCTCTTATGGTCTTCACGAGCTTGCTCTGTTGTGTCTCCCCAAAATACTTCTGGTGCCTGCCTGGCACATTGTACCTATACTCAATCCATCATCATTGTTGTACTTTCCATAAATGACAAGCATACGCTTCCTGTAAAACATGCCAACAGGTAGGCCATTCCATGGTGGCTTTAATCTTGTCAGGATCAACTGTCGCTCCTTCCTGAGAAATAACATGGCCTAAGTAATAGACTTCTTTTTGGAAAAAGTCACACTTACTAAGATTAGCATAGAGTTGATGTTTTCTTAGCACTTGGATTAATAACTTGAGATGTTCTTCATGCTCTTCCATATTCTTGGAATAGATTAGGATATCATCAATGAAAACCAACACAATCCCATCCAAGAAATTTTTGAATAAATTATTCATTAAGCACATAAAAGTGGTTGGTGCATTGGTAAGCCCAAATGGCACCACCACAAATTCATAGTGACCATATCTTGTCCTAAAGGTTGTCTTGTAGTTGTATTCATATTTAATTCAGACCTGATGGTATCCAGACCTCAAGTCAATCTTGGAGAATATTATAGCACCCCTTAATTGGTCAAACAAGTCATCAATCCTTGGCAAGGGATATTTATTCTTGATGGTCATCTTATTGAGTTGTCTATAATCTATGCACACTCTGAGTGTGCCATCTTTCTTTCTAAAAAACAAGGTTGGTTCTCCCCATGGAGATAGACTAGTTCGTATGTAGCCTTTGTCCCAAGTATCCTTCAACTATAGTTTGAGCTCAACTAGAACTGGTGTACTCATTCTATAGGGTATTCTAGACATTTCTACTGCTCCTGGTACAAGTCCTATTGAAACGTTAATATCCCTTCTTGGAGGTAGACCTGGTACCTATTCTGGGAATATATATTTATATTCTCTTAATATGGGATGTTTCTCTAGGATTGGTTTTTCATTCTCAAGAGAGTTCAGTACGTGTATTGCATACAAGGGACATTCCTTTCTGCAATACTTTTTCACTTGGAGGGTTGATATTTGTCTCACTGAGAAAATGTTTTGAATCCCTTTTAGGGTTACCCTTATTCTTTCTTTGTTCTCACACTCAAAATTTTTACTTTAAGAATCCAACTTGGTTTTTTGGGCAACCAACCATTCCATTCCAATCAACAGGTCATAAGATCCTAGAAGTAGTATGTTTAGGTTTTCTTGGGTTGTCAACCCACTCATGAGAATTTGGAATGCTAGTATGGCCTATGTTACTTTTCTTTTGGTTCCAGTGGATAGTTGTACCAGACATGATTTAACATGTTTAACTTGTTGTAATTTACATTTCTCAACAGTTTGAGGGCCAACATAACTCAAATTAGAACTAGGGTCAATTAAAATGGAAACAGGATGGTTGGAAATCATACCTTCCATATCCACCATTGGAGCTTGGTGGTCAGCTTGTCTATTATCCAAGGCTGCATATATTTGTAGTAGGATCCTAGCCACATCATTGACTACGATATCTTCTTAGATGTTGTAGACCCTCCCATGGTTTTGTTGCCTACGCGAATAGTCCCTCAGCAGATGTTCCTCTCCACAACCCCAACATTTCAAGGTTTCTCTCTTTGTGTTATCAGTCTTACTTGAAGCTACTTTGAATGGTTTATTTCCACTCTGGGATGGAAAATTTTGTTGATACACACTTCTGGCAGGAAGGCTCATTCTAAAGCTCTTACCAGGGTTCTTAAATTTCGAGGGTTTAAACCCCTTCTTCTTGAATACTGAATTGTTTTTCTTTTTCCAGTATTCGTGGGATTCTGATTTACTCTTGAATTCCTCATAACGATACCTATCATTTAAAATAGTATATTCTAATATCTTTAGCTCATCAAACTCATTTTTGTCCCGGTAGGACTGAGGTAAGCCACTAATAAATCGTTGCATCTTTACCTTTTCATTCTTTATGTGGGGAACATACCTCATCAACTTGAAAAATTTGTTGATATAATCATCTATGGTGAGTTGTCCCAGCTTGAGTTCATAAAACTCCTTGGTCTTCCCATCAAAGTAATTTTCTAACAGGTACATCTTCCTAAAGTATTTCTCAAATTGTTTCCATGACAATTCCTTCTCATGGACTCCTTTCATTTTCCTAAGGTCCTCCCACCAAATGGAAGCCTTCCCATTCAGGTTGAAAATGGTTATCCAAGCCTTTAAGTTTTCAGAGTAGTCATGGAATCTAAAGTGCTTCGTCAAGATGAGTAGACAAACTTCTACTTCTTCCCCCTTCTTAATCTATCCATTGAAGTTGGGTGGTTTGGATTTCTTGAATTCTTTAGGGTAATGACTCTTGGAATGTTTCATATTCTTTCCTCTCTTATGGGAATGGGAACTAGTTTTTCCACAAGAGGATTCCCTGGAGTTGTCAGTGTCCTCACCAAAGGAATCTTTCATTGAATGTCTCTTGGCTCCATTTTGGGCCTTATTTTAGGTGCTCCTCTTGTTCTGGCCACATTCAGGACCATGCTTTTGTATCTCAGGTGGACTTGGTGTTTTCTTAGTATGATGCATGTCCACATGACTGGTAGCTGGACCATGTTGCAGTTGCCTTTGTATATCTGATAGGCTTTGCAGTAGGACTGCATTAATTTATGTTTGATTTTCCTGCTCCTTGATCATTCTTTCGTTTTCTGCCTTATAGCTCTATAATTCTGCCATGAGGCTTCTTATAGTTTAGGCCAAATTTGGAGGGGTTTCCACCACCCTTCTTTCATCAGATTCTTCCTCTCTATTGTGGGAGCTCTCCCCCAACTCCTGATGTATCACCATCCTTTATGTTGTAATTCTCCTATTGTTCATAGATTGTTGGAGTGTTGATACAACATTTTGTAGTTACTAATATACTAATTCATGAACAACACATATCACTGCAAGGTGAAGTCATTTATTTATTTGGAAACATAGTAACCTACAGTGCAGACTTCCAAAACATCTATTAACAATAGAAGGTTTTGTTCCTCTCTTCAGCAGAGGTTCCGACAAGTTTATTATAGAGGGGGGTAAGGTAGGGAGTTACCCCATAATTGATCTAATAACATTTTTATGTGGCTCCTACATGATCCCAATAAGTAAACGTGTTTTTTCCATGATCTGAT
Organism: Picea engelmannii; assembly: GCA_009831015.1. NCBI lineage: Eukaryota > Viridiplantae > Streptophyta > Pinopsida > Pinales > Pinaceae > Picea > Picea engelmannii. Next base: position 91,537 of record ML803013.1, read on the forward strand.
ACCAATTGGTAACACACCCAACCCCTAAATACCATTTCTATGGATGGGGCATCATGTTTTTCGCGTATTTGGTTCATTTTGGGTCCCTTAATAAGAAAAATCCTCTTAATCATCTCCCCTGATATTTACATCTCTCACTATGCTCTTGAACTAGATATTGGGGTCCTCCTCGTGACCTCGGGCTAAAAACCAAGAGCTAAGAGTTTGCGTTAGCAAAGGTTTCAACACTTTTGAAGTTCCCTGACTTTAAGAGTTCCAACGGTGTTGGAAAGTTCTCAAATCGTCAAACAATGGAGGTGATCGACAGTCCACATCCTTCGCGGAGAGTCTACTTTTAAAAAGGGGCTCAACATTCGGCGTAGAACTCTCCTTTTTCCTAATCCTCGAAGCCCCGAAATATATCCACTTGGCCATAGCCCTTCGATGATCGATGTTCGATGTTTAACGTTGCATGCCCTATGTTTTTACATTTTGAATGTTGACGGTCATCATTCTTCTGTTGATGATCGACATCTGATGTTCATCGTTGCACCTTCTTGTATCAACCTACACTCAAACATTCAAAATTATCGCCACATGGTTTTTGTCCTTCGACGATCGAAAACTTACATCGAGCGTTCCTATATGGTACTACACCCTAAATATTTCAAACGCCGAAGTGATACAAACTCTCGGTGTCTCAAATACATCACCAGCCACGTTGGCCAGGTGAGCATGAACTAGGAGATGACACGGGATGAGGCTCTAGGGATGACATGTGTCCTCATTAAGGGGATGAAATGTGTCATGCTTTAATAGTCATAAGGGGTCTGTGATTCCTACAAGTATGGATGACATGTGTCACCTTGGTTGTGGGTCCCCATTACTCAAGAAGACATCAGCGAGCCACTTCAACCCCCATCCTATGGTTGAGATGTATCCACGTGGATCCATACATCCATGGTCCTCGTTACTTCACGACTCCAGGATTTGGAGCTCACTGAATCTTGTTGGTGCAAATCCCCTGAAGAGTTAAGTTTTTGGAGTCTCGAATCTGGTGCCATGTATCATCTTCCTATCAACGACCAAGATCTATTTTGGTGTTAGAAAATTTGACAGTTCTCACACCTTGAAAACCCCTAGCCAAATTCCTCAGGAGTACGAAGTCTCTGAACCATGGGATTTATTTCCATGTACCAATTTATCCAACAATCCTCGTTACTTTGGCGGTTCCAGATTCGAGAGTTTGACATGTATCTCTTGGATTTCCTTTCAGACGACATTGGATCTGTCGCCATGTGTACCTAACATCTATGACCAAGATTTACTATGGCTTGTAGAGCTCTGGGGAAACTTGTGCGTCCCTATATCACCGAATACCCAGAATCCTAGATAATCGTTGATCCGTGGACACGTGTCCCTCCAGTTTCAATGATCCAAATTAAATACATGACTCCGACATTCTAGATTTTCATTCTTAGACCATTCCTATTCTCCTGAATTATAATTTTGTCTAAGCGATTAACGCTTCCCTTCCTATGTCCGATCCAACAACTGAGAGTGATCTATGTTGAATCCCCATATCGATGACCCTCGTCGATTCATGACTTTGGCCTTATACCATTTTCGAGGATTGTGGAATCACAAGTCCCGAATTCCCTAAGAGAAAAGAGTTATCTCCTTTCGAACTAGTGCATGTTTCTTAGGCCCTGGTCACATGGGTCCTTTGGGACAACTTAGGGGCTAAGCGCAAATCCCTTTTTACAGCAAAGGGGTTAAGAAAACATGCATGAGCCCTTGGTCAGATGGATGGTTATCCTGAAGGGAAATGCCCATTCCCCCTAAGGTAAACCTAAAGGGATCGACAAGACTTAGACATTTCATTCGATCCTACCCCGATCCTCCTGTTGATTCCCATCCCATGACTCTCTAGAAACTAGTCTAATAAAATTCAAAGGTCATGAAAACATAGCAGTTTGTAGAAGTAAAAGCGCCTATATAATATTTGTTCAAAATACTGAAAGACTTAATCAAAAACATAGACATTTCATCATCACATTCAATATATTACACAGGGTATGAAAATACTTATCATTACTACGAAATGTGAAGCAACTGCTGATAGTGGTGCATGTTTCCTCCCAACGATAGGCACAGTCACTCCTTACAGATTTACCATTGGCCACCCACGAGCTAGAACATGATTCTCTGAGAGATATTCTTTCTATTTTCTCCATGACAGTTTAGGACGAAGGTTACTCTCCTCCCCCCAAAGGATCTTCGCAATCGGTTTTCTCTACTCCAAACAAGGAGATATGCATGAGAAATTCCTCAGTTTCTCGTAAGCCTCATTTATCAGCTTGTAGTGAAATCCTTGCTCCAGGATTCTTATAGCCAAAATAATATTTCTTCTCATCTTTTCTCTTGACTCCAGAGTCAAGTTATCCTCCTTGCTCTTCCCGGTAGAGTGGTTTCTCTAATATTCTATCTTCCAGGTCCATCTCTGTCCCTGAATTACCTCCTTTATTTCCTTTCTTAGCAATTTTGTGTGGGTCTGAATCCCCATTTGTGGTTAGGCCTGGAAGACTTACATATGGGTACCCTTCCCCATCTCCTGATTAACTCTTGAGGATGGCCTTCCAACTACCATCCTGAGTAGTAATTCATTTATGGGTCAGAGGAATTTTGAGCAATTACACCCAGTAAGTACTGGTCTGGTGAGGGTCATATCAACCATTCATGGTTTCCTCTCACCATCTCTCTCATAGCATCCATGGTGTATCTTGGAAAACTTTCCCCCTTTCAACATTTGTGCAACAAATATTCAAATTCTATTAATAACAAAAATCCATACATTGACCCTTTTATACAAGGTTCATCAAATCAAACATTCACACACATTTAGTCTGACATGGTCTCTTGGCCATTTATAGTTATATTTACCTCCCCCTTAAAGTAACATCATCCTCGATGTTTTATCTCCTGATGTGATATGTATTTACATAAGTAAATAAAAATGGATATTCCTATCTCTTGGCATCCTCCATTTCCCATGTAGCCTCATCTGGACCAAAGTGTTTTCGCTGCACCTTGACCTGTGAAATGGTCGTATTCTTGAGTGGGGTTTCCTTCCTATCTATTATGCATCGGGGTTTTGGAAAGAATTCTCCCTTGGGTTCCACCTGAATCAAAGACCAGTCAATAATATGATTAGAATCATGTACATACTTCTTTAATAAAGAAACATGGAAAACATTATGTTCTTTCACTCTAGCAGGGACTGCTAGCTGATAGGCTACTAGTCCCACTCTATCCAAGACTTCAAAGGGTACATAATATCGAGGTTCCAATTTGGCACAAGCTACCACCCTCAAGGAGCGTCTCTTGGGTCTAACTCGGAGATACACATGATCCCCTGCTTTGAACTCTCTAGGAGTCCTTTTTAGGTCTGCATAGCTCTTCTTTCTATCCTAGGATATCTTCATATTTTTCCTGATCCGAATCACTGAATGTTCCATTTCCTTTAGCATATCTTGCCCAATTGTAACTCTGTCTACTGGGTTGTTCTAGCTGATTGGAATGTTGCATTTCCTTCAATAGAGGGATTCAAAAGGGCTAATTTTTAATGACTCTTGATAGCCATTGTTGTAGGAAAATTCTGCCAGTGGTAGGTAGTCCTCCCACTTCTTGGGTTGATGCATTACATGAATCCAAAACATGTCTTCTAACACTTGGTTTACCCTCTCTATCTTCCCATCATTTTGAGGTTTATAGGCTTTACTAAATAGAAATTTGGTTTCAAAACCAACAAACAGAGATTTCCAAAAGTTTGAAGTAAACTTTATATCTTTGTCGGATATAATTTCCTTATCCATGCCATGCAGTCTGAATAGCTCTTTCATGATGATGGTGGAAATATCTATTTCCTTGAAAGTTGACTTGATAGGTATGAAGTGAGCATATTTGTTGAGTTTTTCCACAACTACCATGATAGCATCGTTCTGTTTGGTTGATCTTGGTAATCCTGTGATGAAATCCATGGAGATGGTTTCCCATTTCCATTTGGGAATTGGTAGCGGATGTAACAACCCTACTCGGTGTCGATCTTCTTCTTTGATCTACTGAAACTATAGACACTTAGCTAAGTAATCATCTATGTTCTTTTTCATCCCGGGCCAATAGAATAGTCTCCTAGTGGTCGTGATCATTTTCTGATAACCAAGATGACCAGTATATGGTCTTTTATGTATTTCATCCATTATGAACCTATTCAAGTTGTCACAATTTGGAATATACAATATTCCCTTATAATTCATCAAGCCATGATTAAGCATCTAATATCCTTCGTACTTCATCCCTCTGGGATATTTCTTTATGTATGAAGCCATGGTCTTGAAAAATTTATTTTTTTATTGTGCATTTTTTACCCTCTCTTTGATGTCTGATTCACCAGTGTGTATAGCTTCCAAGTGAACTACTTTCATACTTATACTAAGGGAATCGACCAACTTGTTCTCCTTTCCTTTGATATGTTTTAATTCAAAATCAAACTCACTAAGGAGAGTTGTCCACCTAGCTTGTCTCACATTAGTTTTGGTTTGTCAAACAAATACCTCAATCCACTATGGTCTGTCATAAGTACAAATCTGTTGCCTAGGAGGTAATGCCTCCAAATTTTTAAATAATTCACTACAAAAACTAATTCCATATCATGGGTCACATAATTGACTTCATGCTCATTCAATTTTTTGGATTCGTAGAAAAGCACATGTCCTTCTTGCATAAGGACTCTTCCGAGCCCTTCCTTGCAGAAATTGGTACACACAAGGAAGTTTTTGTTTGGATCTGCAATCTTCAGCACATGCACAACGATTAGAAGGCATTTCATCTCTTTAAATCTTTCTTCACATTCTGATGTCCAAATGAATTTAACCCCCTTTATTTGAAGGGAGGTGATTGGGAAACCAATCTTGGAGAATCCTTTTATGAATCTCCTATAGTATCCTGCAAGGACCATAAAGGATATGATATCACATAGATCCTTTGGGGTAGGCAAGTCCATGATGGCTTTAATCTTGTCAGGATCAATTGCCACTCCTTCCTCAGAAATAACATGGCCTAACTAATGGACTTGTTTCTAGAAAAATTCACA
>ML803013.1:109900-146189 GCA_009831015.1 Picea engelmannii
AATTATTTTTTGAATCCAAACTAACAGAGCCGTATCAAATCTACCTTTGATACCAATCCAACTCATGCTAATTCAAGGCACACAACAGTCATTTGCAAATCAAATCAAACAGGAATGAATCGAACTAACTCGGGGGTCGACACAATTGTTATGCAAAATCGTATCAATCAAAACATAGCCACATGATTTTAGCAAACCAATATTTTATACAGGTCGAATGCAATCATAATCCAAATGGAAATATTTATTCAAAACGAAACAAAATCGTTTCTGGTAAATCAAAGTCAACAAGATTGTTTTGAATCTATTAAAAACAAATAGAACTAATAGAAAGCAAACCCAATAGACTACCCTGATTCAAACGTACAAAATTGTTTCAAAAGCAAACCAAACAGAATCGAAAACAAACCAATCGTTTATACTATTCTGAGAACAATAAAATCAGATTAACCAAATTATAGCTGTGTCCGAGTTTAGCAAACAAATCTCCTGTATATGATTCATAACAATATCATTTTTTGTAAAACGAAAATAAAAGAGTCGTTTTGAATCTATTAAAACGAACAGAGCTAATTGAAAGAAAACCCATTCGGTTATATTAATTCAACCAATAAAATCAATATTGAAGTACATACCTGGGCAGTAAGAAAATGCTTCGATCATGATAACTTTGAATTGACAAAGGTCGTTGTTGCCTTGATGTTTCTGAAGACAATTGAACCGATGGTTTTTTGTTTCTTTTCGTTGGCTTGTAGCCTGTCGTTCTCCTTTGACAGCACTGTAACTCATTCCTCTAACGATTTAACCTTAGATTGCAATAGGGGAACGTCAGTGTAATAACGTTCAAGCCAAGCATTGCACTGTGTACATGATGGTTGATCGGGCTTTGGGATCACAGGCGAGGGTTCTTTCAAGTTACCAGGGTTTTGATTGTGAAGCTTAATTCTCGGGTAGTTAGGGTCGTTTTTGAGGCACGGAGGTAAGTTGGAGACATAGTCATAGGTTTCCATAGAGCATAGGCCATGAGAATAGGGGTATTCCTCGGCTAGAAAACGCTCATTATCAGAGTTCGAGTCCTCGCTCAAGACTATTGGCTTTTGGTCGACGTTTTGCTTGGGCTTGTTCCTGGCACATCTGGATATCCATCGTGCATTTTTCTTCCCTTTACTGTTCACACCAGTATCACCCTTACCTTTCTTCCTCGCATGCTTCTTAGAGGTCTTAGTATCGTCTTTAGCACATGGGTCGGCCATGGTATCGGGTAAGTCAAGGTCGGGTCAATTTGAGGGTTTGACAGGGGGTAGAAGGATATGGAGAGGCACGGTTGGTCCAACCAGAGTTTTGGAAACCACAACCTTGTCAACTTGAGCAGACTCGGGAGTGACAAATCCATTCCTTAATAGGAAGGCTTGCCAACTATCACCATTAAGGCTCAAATGGTGGATGATAATGAGTTTGATCAAGAAGTGATGAAAAAGGCTGCTATTAGCCTTCTCACGCTTGAATCTTTTGGACATCTTGTATAGACTATGTAAGAGATAATGTGGCATATTCAGAGGGTAGCCTATAAAATTTATCAACAACCGAAGATGATACAGAAATACCAAGCCATAATGACCTTCGCAGGTCACAAATTGCTTAACAATTGCCCAAAGATCGTGCCACCTGGGTTTGAGGGTAGTGAGAGGCATACCTCTATCACAACTTACAATATTTCTTGATGTGAATAGGAGCGACCATGGCACCTCGTCTACTTTGGAGTTTTTGAACCACCTTTTCTCGGTGGCTGGTAATCCTGTAGCTGAACTTATGAATTCCTCATTTAGCTCGAGACGTATGTCTCCGACCTTAGCCCTGTAACCATCGAAGGTGAGGGCGAATTGTTGGGCAACCGAAAGGTTAAAACCCTCAAATATCTGGATAAACACCAGCCAACCACTATTTTCCAAATCTTCGCGGGCATTGTCGAAAAGCAAGAGTGTGTGGTTTCCATTAGTATCTATATGCACCACAGGTTCCATAGGCAAGGGCACATAGTGAGAAGGGTAAATGCACAAGGGTTTGGACAAGGTAAACACAGGGTCGAATAACTCACAGACTTCCCGAAACCAACAGAGGTAACCCAGGATAGGAGGGGGGCATTAATGCCCAAGTGTGTGAGGGTGGTGGAAATAGATCAGCCCATGCAGAACATTCATATCCAAAGTACAACCGACAGTGCATATGGTGATTCAAATCACTATTGCAATGTCAATAAAACAACCATTGAACACTATGATGAGTCGACCCAAATCTTTTACACAAGCAATAGTATTTCCATGGTTTAAAAATAAAACAACTGTTTCGGAATCAACACCAAGGGTTCGATCATAACAAATATATGTTGTATGAAATGATTGAGCCAAGGGAATTGATGAAAGAATATAGAACATCAAACCACCCATGTACTAAGGACTCAATGACAGTCATTATAATATCATCACAATCTTATAAAAATGAAATCATATTAGCAACAAAAGAAAGCCAAATGAGAAAAGGTTTTGGTGTCTTTCCAACTGTGCGACTATAACTAAATTGAAAATTCAATGAACACATATACAAGATTGACCATAATAATCCAATGGCGATTTTAATGTGACATCGAAATCAAAGTTTTCACGCTTGCAGTTGTGAAAACGAGAACAAAGGCAGGTGTGCAAATGCGCGAAATAATAGTGTTGTCTTATTCAAAGATTGCGATGAAAATCAAGGGTTCCAAAACACTTGGGTAGGCAGCTTATAGAGATAGGATAAAAATGTGAAATGGCTGCCAACAACCTGGTACCTCTTCTGATAATACATCTTTATATTCTCTTAATATGGGATGCTTCTCTAAGATGGGTTTGTCGTTCTCAATAAATTTCAGTACTTGTATTTCATACAAGGGACATTCATCCTAAATCATTGCATCTTTACCTTTACCTTTATGTAGGGAACATACCTCATCAGCTCAAGAAATTTGTTGATATACTCATCTATGGTGAGTTGTCCCAACATGAGTTCGTAGAACTCCTTGGTCTTCCCATCAAAGTACTTTTATGATAGGTACTTATTCTTGAAGTATTTCTCAAATTGTTTCCATGAAAAGTCATTCTAATGTAATTCTTTCACATTCCTAGGGTCCTCCCACCAAATGGAATCCATCCCATTCATGTTGAAAATGACTATCCAAGCCTTTAATTTTTTAGAGTAGTCATGGAATCTGAAGTAATTCTTCAAGCTGAGTATCCAAACTTATACTTATTCCCTTTATTAATTTCTCCATCGAAGTTGGGTGCTTTGGCTTTCTTGAATTCTTCAGGGTCATGACTCTTGGAATGTTTCCTCTTATTTCCTCTCATCTGGGAATGGGAAATAGTTTTTCCAGAAGAGGATTCCTTGGATTTGTAAGTGTCCTTTCCAGAGGAATATTTAATTTAATGTCTCATGTCTCCATGTTGGGCCTTCTTTGAGGTTCTCCTCTTGTTGTGGCCACTTTCAGGACCATACTTTTGTATCTCAGGTGGAATTCGTGTTTTCTTAATCTCAGCTAGACCATGTTGCAGTTTATTTTGTATATCAGATAGGCTTTGCAGTAGGAATGCATTAATTTATGTCTTATTTTCCTAATCCTTGATCATTCTTTAATTGTTAGCCTTATAACTCTATAATTATTCCATGAGGCTTCTTACAGTTTAGGAAAAATTTGGAGGGGTTTGCACCACCTTTCTTTCATCATATTCTTCCTCTCTATTTTGGGAGCTCTCCCCCAACTCCTGATGTGTCACCATCCTTTACATTTTAGTTCTCTTGTTGTTCACTGACTGCTTGAGTGATGATAAAAAWTTTCCTCTTAGTTACTAATATACTAATTCATGAAAAACACATATCATTGGAAGGTGAAGTCAATTATTTATTTGGAAACATAGCAACCTACAATGCAGACTTCCAAAACATCCATCAACAATAGAAGGTTTTGTTCCTCTCTTMAACAGAGGTTCAGGCAAGTTTCTTATAGAGGGGGGTAAGGTAGGGAGTTACCTCATAAGTWTTCTAATAAAMAWTTATGCATCTTGTGCATGAGCCCAAGAAGTAAAAGTGTTTTTTCCATGCTCTGATACCAATTTGTAACACACCCAACCAATAAATACCATTTCTAGGGATGGGGCATCAAKTTTTTCATGTATTTGATTCATTTTGGGTACCTTACTAAGAAAAACCCTCTTAATCATCCGCCCTGATATTTACATTTTTCATTGTGTGCTTGAACCAGCTAGAGGGGTCCTCCTCGTGACCTCAGGATGAAAACCGAGAGCTAAGAGTCTTCTTTAGCAAAGGTTTCGACACTTTTGAAGTTACCATACTTTGGGAGTTCCAAAGATGTTGTAAATTTCTCAAATTGTCGAATAGTGGAGGTGATTGACAGTCCACATCCTTCGTCGAGATCCTAAGGTTAAAAAGGGGCTCGACATTCGACGCAAAACTCTCCTTTTTCCTAATCCTCGAATCCCTAAAATATCACCACGTGGCCATAGCCCTTCAACGATCGACGTTCGACATTTAACATTATATGCACTATGTTTTGGAATTTCAGTAGTAGACAGTTGTCATTGATCCATCGATGATCGACGACCGATGATCATCATTGGATGTTCATGTATCAACCTACACTCAAACCTTTTGAATTCTTGCTACGTGTCTTTGGTCCTTCGATGATCGGGTAATTACATCGAACATTCCTATATGGTACTAGACCCTAAATATTTTGAAATCCAAAGTGATCCAAACTCTTGGAGTCCTGAATACATCACTAGCCATGTTGGCTAGGTAGGACCGAACCAGGAGATGCCACATGGTGAGGGTCTAGGGGTGACATGTGTCCTCATTAAGGGGATGACACGTGTCATTCTTTAATAGTCATAAGGGGTTTGTGGTTCGGCCAAATATGGATGACACATGTCACCTTGGTTGTAGGTCCACATCACGTGGGACAACGTCAACAAGCCACGGTAACCCCCATCCTATGGTTGAGATGTATCCACATGGAACCATATATCCACGGTCCTTGTTACTTCACGAATTTGAGATTTTGAGCTCATTTAATATTCTCGGTGATAATCCCTTGAAGAGATAAGTCTTTGGACTCTCGGATCTGGCACCACGTGTCATCTTCCTATCAATGGTCGAGATCCATTTTGGTTTTCATGACTTCGGTGGTTCTCACACCTTGAAAACCCTTGGCCAAATTCCTTTGGAGTACAAAGTCTCTAGACCACGAGATTTATTTCCACATACCCGCTCATCCAACGGTCCTTGTCACTTCAACGATTTGACATTTAGGAGTTCGGCATGTATCTCTTCAATTTCCTTTCGGACCACGTTGGATCTATCACCACGTGTACCTAGCATCTACGACCAGGATTTACTCTAGCTTGTAGAGATCCAGTGAAACTCATGTGTCCTTATATTACCAAATACCTAGACTCCCGAATGATCATTGATCTGTGGAAAATTGTCCCTCCAATTTCAACGATCTAGATTAAATTCACGACTTCGAGATTCACGTGTTTCAGTCTTAGACCATTCCTTTTCTCTCGAATTAGAATTTCATCAAAGCGCTTAACACTTCCTTTCCTACATCTGATCTAATGGTTGAGAGTGATTTATGTTGAATCCCTATATCGATGGCCCTCATCGATTCATGACTTTGGCCTTCAGCTATTTTCGAGGATTGTGGAATCACATGTCCCGAATTCCCGAAGCTAAAACAGTTAGCTCCTCTAGGAATAGCACATGGTTCCTAGGCACTTGACACATGGGTCCTTTGGGAAAAATTAGGGGCTAAGGGCAAATCCCTTTTTGCAGCAGAATGGTTAAGAACATGGGCATGAGCCCTTGTTCAGATGGATGGTTAGCCTGAAGGGAAATTCCCATTTCTACCAAGGTAAACCTAAAGGGATTGATGAGACTTATACATTTTCGTCGATCCTACCCAGATACTGTTGTTGACTACCATCCCATGACTCTCTAGCATCCAGTATGATAAAATTCAAAGATGATGAAAACATAGCAGTTTGCAGAAGTAAAAGTGCATATATAATTTATGTTCAAAATATTGAAATTCTTAATCACAAACACAGACATTTCATCATCACATCCAATATATTACACAAGGTATGGAAATACTTATTAGAACTGGGAAATGTGAAGCAACTATTGATAGGGGTGTCTGTTTCCTCCCAACCATAGGCACAATTACTCCTTACGTATTTACAACTGGCCACCCCCGAGCTATACCATGATGCTCTGAGAGAGATTCTTTTTCTTTTCTTCACGATAGTTAGGGATGAAGGTTACTCGCCTCCTCCCATAGGATCTTGGAAATTGGTTTTCTCTAATCCAAGAAAGGAGATATGCATGAGCACTTCCTCAGTTGCTCGTCAGCCTTGTTTATCATATTGTAGCAAAACCCTTGCTCCAGGATTCTTACAACCAAAAAAATATTTTTTCTCAGCTTTTCTCTCGAATCCAGAGTTGAAGTATCCTCCCTACTCTTCTTGAAGGAGTATTTTATATACTCTTGTATCTTGCAAGTCCATCTTTGTCCCCAAATTACCTCATTTCTTTCAATCGTTAGGAAGGTTGCGTGGTTTTGAATCCCCATTCGTTGTCAGGCCTGAAAGCCTTACAGATGGGTACCCTACCCCATCTCATTAACTCTTGAGGATTTCCTTCCAACTACCAGCCTAATTGGTAATTCATTTCTAGGTCAGAGGATTGTCGAGCAATTATACCTAGTAAGTATTGGTCTGGTGAGGGTAATCTCAACCATTCTTGGTTTCCTCTAACCATCTCTCTCATAGAATCCATGGTCTATCTTGGCAAACATTCCCCCTTTGAGTAGTTGTGCAACACATATTCAAATTATATTAATAACATAAATTCATACATTGACCCTTTTATACAAGGTTATTCAAATCAAACATTCACACACATTTAGTCTTCCATAGTCTCTTGGCCATTTATAGTTGTATTTACAATCTAGGGGAAACAAGGGTATTATAGATTCAATACAAGAATCATATAACATATTCACATATTCATTCTGATAGATATTTAACAATCACAAATAACCTATTTTATCATTTCACAAATAACCCATTTTATCATTTCAATGAAATTTAAACATCCTCCATATCAAACACCACGAATATAGTATTTTTCCAACAAAATTAAACAACATAAAAAATTCTGCAATTTTATATTAATCTGTGGCCAACACTCTCGGCCTTCTGGTTTCCTCCATGAATCTTTCCTCTATGCATGTGTAGAGAACCCCCAACATCAAACTTTGTCTTCATCTTCTTCGACCATCAACCTCGAACTCTGAGAGACCTTCTTCACCCTCATAATGGCTAGCTCTCAATTTCATCATGAATGCTCAAGGCTATCAAATCATAAATGTGCTCTGATAAACCACCAGGACCTAATATCATCTACATGCTCTGATACCACATGATAGAAAACAAGGCAAGAAAATAGACAAGAAAATAGAATAACTAATAAAATGGAGAAGACAAGAAGACAAAGAATATGGGCAGGAAAGGCACCAAGCCAAGTCAATTTCATATGTACATCAATGGTACATTTAATAGTAAAACTCAATGTAACGACCCCACAACCATATCAAAAATAATTATTTGTTAAGGTATATTAAGGACTTAGGATTATTTCTAAAAACATCCATATCTAACACAATGTTCATAGGAAGACCCCAATACTTCACTATGTGCTTGAAAAAAAACCTTGCAACTTCTTCTGCGCTGCAAGGAATATTTGTCACAATGAAGAAAACATACTTGGATAATCGATCAATCATGACCAAAATCCCATTGTATCCATGCACCATCAAAATTTATGTGATGAAGTCCATTGAGACACTAGCTGACGATCTCTACAGAATCGCTAAAGGTTGCAACAACCCTTCTCTCATTTTGGTGTTTGTCCTATCCTACTAACATATAAGGGAAGTGTGCATATACTCCTCCACATTCTACTTCATCCACTCCCAAATTTATCCTGGGTGGCTAGCCCAGGGCAAGTCATGACTTAGGGACATAGATTCTTTCCCCAAAGTACAAAAGTACATCATATAGCCAAAACATCCATGTTTTTTCTTCCTTCATCTGCTTCATGATTTTCTTCATCGTGTGATCATGCTCTAACCCTTCCCTTGATTATTTCATGCAATTCCTACAAGATATGAATCTGAATTCCTTGTGATTTGGTAACTCGTCTTCCTTTTCTAGGACAACGAGTTGTGCCTCTCTTCTCAAGGAATCCATGACAACATTTATCCTACCCAACATATACTCAATGGTAATGTAAAATTATGTGAGGAAGTCTTTCCAGCTTGTTTTCTTGGGTGACAACTTCAATTGTGTCACAAAGTTGTCTGTCTTCATAACAAACGAATTTCCCAACAAGTAGTGTCTCCAAGTATGCAAACAATGTACCACTACAGTCATCTCCTTTTCATGAAGGAGGTATCTCCATTTTTGATCTTGGAGTTTTTTTCTCTCAAAGGAAACCAGATGTACATCATGTGTTAAAACCCCTCCAATGGAAAATTCTGATGCATGCATCTACATTTCAAATGATTTCTCAAATTATAATTTCTTCAACATGCGAGCAATGGAAATTCTACATTTTAGCTCTCCAAATAAAGACTTTCTCCTCTCTATCCAATTCCATTCTTTCTTCTTTTTTCAGCAAGTCAGTCAGCGGTGCAACAATCTTGGAGTATCCCTATACAAATTTGTGATAGTAGTTGGCTGGCCCAAGGAAGACTCTCACGTCATGAACTTTTCATGGATCAACCCAATATTTTATTTCCTTGACCTTCAAAAATTCCATGAAAATGCATCCTTGGACAATCCAATGCCTCAAGAAAGGTATCTTAGTATTCCCAAAAACACACTTGGACTTCTTCAAGAATAGATGGTCCTCTCACATTTCATCAAATACATGTCCCAACTATTTATTGTGCTCCCTCATACTTTCATTGTACACTACGATGTCATCCAAATACACCACTATGAACTTTTCCAAAAACAGTCGCAACACATCAATCATCAGGGTGAAAAAGGTTGCAGGGGTGTTGCACAACCCAAAAGGAATCACTAGGAAATCATAGCTCACATACCTTGTCACCATGGATATATTTTCCTAGTCTCCTTCTATAATTCGCACATGATAATACCCATGTCACAATTCAAGATTTGAAAATACCTTGGCCTTGGCCAACTTTCCAAAGCAATCAATAACTAGAGGTAACAAGTATCGTTTTTTCATAGTTTGTTTTTTCAACGCTCATAATTCCATACACATCCTCAACTCTAAAGTTTCCTTCTTCTTATGAAAGAGAACATCAATCAAGACAACATCAATCAAGTCTTTCAACTTTCTATTCAACTCTTCCAACTCATGCCCAGACAATCGATAAGGAGCTCTTGTTGGTGGCTATAGCCCAGGCTCTAGCTCTATATGGTGGTCAACAATGTGTCGTGGTGTGAGCATTTTCGACAATTCAACTGGAATTTTGTCTCCAAAATCACCCAACACGTCATTGAGCTCAGATGAACCAAGTGTCCCCACTCCATCTTATTGAACTTCCCAAAAAATAATTTCATAAATATATGATCCATTCCATCTTGACATTCTCTTCATACTCAATGTAGACAAAAGATGCACCTTTCCACCAGAATTTCTTGCACTTGTGCATATAACCCAAGAATTTTTTTCACCATGTATAACCATCTTTTCCATCCATGTAATTATGACCAAATGTGTCCTCCTTAGGAACTCTTTCCCAAGAATCACCTCAAATTCACCCATAGTAATCGCTGTGAAGTTATCCCAACCTTCCCATTTATCAAGTCGAATGTGAATTGAGGAGGCAAGACCAATTATTTCCTTTTCCATTGAGTTTACTACCTTCACCGTAGCTCCGCACAAGGAGACTCTAAGTCCCAAATCCTTCACTACCTCAGTCTTCTAAAATTTGTGTGAGGCACCTGAGTCAACCAATGCTTGCATTGTTCTTCCATTGATGACCAGATCCAAAAAACACAACTGATGGTCTTGGCTTCCAAGATTTCCACCCAAGGAACCAAACACAACAAACCCTCATAGCTTGCTGTGAAACAAGACTTGCCACTATTTTTGTGTTAAGTGAAAAATACAAACATAATAACAATATAACATAGATTGTGTGGGAGTGCCCCTTGGTACACCACTTGGTTCAAAGGTGCTTCATTGAAAGTCCCTTGATATCCTGGTTCACTGCACAAACCAAGTCTCTTCTGCTTCAGGTCATGGAGATAATCTTGACTCAACCTACCTTGAGTCATATTTTTCCTACTTCCCTCGTATGACTTCAACTATCCTTTTCCAAGGATTCGCACCACCTTGGGTCACCCCATGTCCACATTATGTGAAGCTTTTTATTCTATGTGTTGTCTTTCTTCAGAACCCTTTGTTTCGAAACTGCTCTCATACAATATTTCATGCCCCAAAGAGTCATTCCCAAGTCCAAACTTGGGATTTCGTTGATGTGTGGCATTGTGGTTGTTCTCCTTTGGCATATTGACTCAACCAAGGATACTTCACCTAGACTATGCCTCTTCACCTAGAGCATACCCATACTTTGTTCTAGGATATGGAAGAATCACATCCTTACTCTATGAAACTTAGTTGTATACTTAGACATTTGCTAAAATTATTTAACACTTAGTCAATTTGGCATACAATAGAAAACATGTGAAACACAAGACACACATATAGTACAGATGGCACCAGGGGTGCATAATACTCGGCTTCGTTTATTTATATTGTGAAATAGAAAGAAACCTTTACAAAGAGGGTGCTACTATACCAATTACATATATGGGAATAATTTCATGACTCTTCCTTATACATCAGAACTGTCCAGACCTACAGTTTTGTCACACCAACACTTCCCCTTATCATTCCTCCTTTCCTCATCCTAAGGTGCACCCCAGTTATGAGCCCAGTTTCAAAGATCCATGTCTCTTGTCCTCACTTGATCTTCATGTCATCATTTGGTTGTGTTCCCTTTCTATTATATGGACTTTAAGAATCATTTGTGTGAAACATCATGCTCATTGGATGTGTCATGCCCCTTCATGAATCATCACATTCAACCAACTGTTTTTCCCCTCTGTGGATATAGTGCACCCATCTATTCCGTGTTTGCAAAAATCAACATGCCTATTAGACCAACGCACCCAATCCTTGGGTGAAAAGCCCTTTTCTTGTGCTCTTCCTTGTGTCAATTTTCGTGACTCTCCATGGGTGTGTCGATGCAGTCGCCCAACCTCTCTAGTGTACCCATGCTACCAAGGGAATACCGGTCAACTAATTTGGTGTGCTCCCAAGTTCCCCCTTCCTTTCCCAAATTCAACTCAAGTATATGTCATCTATTTCAAGGGAAGAAGGGTGTGTGCCCCCTTGGGGTTGCACGTCACCATATTTCCCTAAGGTGCTACTTCCCACACATAAAATTATTCGTTCTCCCAATTGATCATTTCCATCTTGTGCTCTTTGTACATTCCATCACCAAATCTTGTTAAACATTTGGTGCATTTTGTGATGGGAAACATAAGCCACCATTTCCATAAGTTCAAAGTAGTGGGATACCTTTTGTGATGATACCCACTTAGTGCTAATAGAATCTTTTGGTAATAGTGAAATATCAACACCATAAATACATTGTGATTCAAAGAGACCATGATAGACATGTCATGTGGCCAAAAGAAACCAAGGGTGATTGTTAGTGACCATTTCCATAAATACATTGCTTTGGGAGCATCTAGTGACACACACTAACTGTCTCCAAAGGAAATCTATAACGATGTGCACTAACAATTTCCATATGGGCCTTTTGTTTGGAACCTACAATGAGACATGGCTACATCTCCAATGGAATACTAGGAAAGTAAAAAGTAGACTACTAGAATGAGGGGAAACCATGATTAATGGAATCCTAGGGTAGTTAAAAATGGTTTACAGTGACAGGGGTTGACCTTCACCATGAAATCCTAGGGAGGCCAAAAAATTGCCTACATCTATAAGTGTGAATTGTCACAATGTCATATTGTGGGAGATCACCAATAACAACTTCCATAGTGGTTTCCTGGTCTGTTTAAAGACAATGGTTTTGGCATGTCCTCAAATCCCCTTCAAAAGGAGATGATTAGTAATCATCACTTAAACATCTGATTTTAAAGTTGCAATAAAAGTTGCACGGTGAGCTCATAATCAATTTTTCTTATGGTTATTAAGGTGACAACTAATTAGCATCAATAAATATTTGATTGGAAATCCCAAATATTTCATGATAATGATTATTTTTTTATTGTTAATTATTATCACTAAAATAATTGCATTGAGATACAAAATATCAAATAGTTCATTTCCATTACCCGTGATCTTTTAACTTCAAATTGTATTACTCAAAGCATTATAATTTGGTAAAGCACATATAGATGTTTGTCACAGTAACAATAATTTATGAGTGAGAACATTATTGATATAAAACAATATATAATCAATGTCAACCGAATCCCCCAATTTTGTATTCATAGAGATCTAGAATGTCCTTGAAAAAAGGGAAAGGGAAACGAGGGAAACAAGCATGAAAACAAACTCAATTAATATAGTAGTATTCTACGCACTCTCATTTTCCTTTAATGGAATAAGATTCCTCAATATCTAGATATCATATCTCAAAAAATAAAGTACAAATCTCTACCCTAAGAATCATGGACATCATCAATATGACCACAAAATCATGGAACATATCCTTAATATTAAATTTTCTTGGTTAAAATCCATACAAAATCAAGTACCTTCAATGAGACATTAATATGACAATCACATGTGCGGGTCTATTGGACTACATTAGTAAGTATATAATTATGTTGGAAAAAAAAGCTAATATTGATATGAAAACTCCATATCTCCATTAATGTAATATTATGTAAAGGAGAGATAAAAACTAGTAATTCGACAAAAAGAAACAATATCACAGATTTTAAGAAGTTATATGATCTTCCAATTGAAATAATATAAGTGCATGATTGACATGGAGTTAAATTTATTACTAGTTTGGAAACATCACATTTGATTGATCTACAAATTATCATGGATATTCTACTAGAATAGTTTATCACAAAATATCTTGTATTATACTAAAATATTTTATTGTTTGAGTTTACTTTCTTATATCTTAGTTTTTCTAACACTAGCTTATTGTTCAAATTTATGAATATAACTGAAAAATAGAAATGAAAGAACATTAAAAAGAACTGACCATCCACACAAATGAACACAAGATGTATTGTTGGAAATTGAATACAGGAGAAAACCTTGCTAAAATGTGAGGCTTATGCTCTACTCTATTTTCTTCAGTGATGAAAATGAAAATACAAAGAAAGAGGAACTCACTATGGAGTTGCCTTTAACACTATGACCTAAATCGTTGCTATAGAATATTATCCATCCTCTGTTATGATTCAAATCCTAATCCTATATTCTTTTTTTACTTATGGAACAAGTACAATGCTAAAGTATGGAACCCCCTCTCCTCCTAGCATCCCATTATTTAACATAGCTTGATAGTCATCTATGGTTAGGCTTTTTGCATCCTCAACCCTCAATTAATGATAATGAATTTGATGTTCTAGAATATTATTGAATTCCACACATGGTTATCCCCACACGTGTGAGTAATGGTTCCTAACATGGCATCCACTTGGTACCATGGTGGCCAACAAGGTAGGTCGACTTGCATGAGGCATAACTTTCACATACAAACTTCAATTGAGGTGATTTTTTCACTCTTGGAAAGGTCACAGTATGTAGAACAACATTAAGTGAATATGTGATATTTTTTAAAAATATTGGCCAAAAAATCACCATTTGAAGCCTAAAAATGGTTTTGGAAGGTTCCAAACCCCATATCTCGAAACTAGGACCTACCATTAAATTGGACCCTGCAAGCAAATTCCTCCAATTTTTCCACCTAGAAAGTACTAAGATATATGAGAAATATATAATGATCCAATTTAGATCATTTACAATCATAACCTTCATTTATATCCCATTTGATATTAGTCTTATCATATTGAAACAAGTCAAACCAAAGTTGACTAGAGTACACAACACAATATTTGCATTATTTTCTACATGTAGAGTGCATAGAAGATACATTAAAATCCATGCTATTGTCTGAAAATTAAAGAGAATTATTTTTTTATATTATTAACATGTGTGCACCCTTCAAATGGTGTAGTGGGGAAGTGTGGACCTTATCAATCTATTATTACTATTTATAGAGTTTTATTTAGACTTTTTAAATCATTGTTATTTTATTACTTCATTAATGCATTGTGATAGTTCACATTGAAGCTAGATCCAAAAGAAATCCCACCATTTCATTTATAAATAAATCCATTGAATTCTAAAAATTCATCCATGTTCCATAGTAAGGTTATGCTATTATAATTCCATTGGAGAGATTTTTCACCCTAGCTTTCATTTCTCTACCATCAAGAATTCCATTTCTACCAAGATTAGAGTTGGACCACACAATCAAGAAAATTATCCATCCTTGAAGGTGGATTTAGAGACCATCTAGCTACATCAAGCTATCCTCAAGGTGTTGTTGTAAGTAACCTTTTCAGTCATTTAATAAAGATAAGTTTTTAAAATTTCTATCTTATGCTCTATATGTTAGATGCTAGTAAATAAGATTACTACTTCTTTCCTTTTTTTGTTTACTTTATAAGATAGGTCATGCAGTGGCATGCTTGAGTATTTTTTTTTTTTTTTTTACTTTAATTTTTTTGTTACCGAGTTCACACAACATTTCAGTAGGGTTTTTTGGCACAACCTTATGACAAAATACCCACTACAAATTGGAGACTCCATCAGGGATGTTGAATGGTGTTTCCTTGTTGATGGGTCCTAATGTCCTATCAAGAAAGTAAGGGAGAATGCTTGATCAAAATTCCTAATTATACTTTTTCTCATTTGGGATGGCATTTCTGATGATTATTTGGGCCTTGTTGCCACAATAAATTTGCTATCTAAATATGAATCTGAGAACCAAAGGTTCTTAGATGAATTAAAACCTGAAACTAACTAGTTAATGATACTACTTCTAAATCTAAATGAAGAACTATTTTAATCCTATCCTAATCACGAGTGAACTAGTCAAGAGTTTGAATACAACAAAATATTACAGCATTTGAAATAGAAATAATCGATATACTAAACAGATAAATAAGATAACAACAACATTGCATTCACATATTCAATTAGTTGTAATACATTTCTATAACATTGAAGTTATATTCAAGAAGGAAACCAAGTGACCATATGAGCATACAAAAACATTTACATAAGTAATTCAAGAAACATAAATGTAATACTCAAATACACGATAAATGTATTAAGAAAAGTCACAAACACATTCACCAAGATCCATATCTCCAAAATGCCTCTTCCTCTTTATTCAATTCGAAGTAATAGTACTATCCACTATATACAAAGTGAAAATGTCCTTACTTCATTACAACCATCCCTTTTATAAAAAATAAGAAGAGGTTGTTCATATTCAGTAACCTTCATCCTATCAAGTGGTCTTTGGTTGTTGCATTTTATCCTTGAATTATTTCCACAATTTGAAGTCTTATAGTATAGTCTCTATTTTGTTCCTCTACATTTTCTCCAGATCTATCTCACCATCGCAGATAGGTGTTACCACTTCTGTTTGTATATCTTCTTCTGTTCGTTTTATGAAATGTTTGGTTGACATGATAAATTTTTTTGGCCTTATTATTCTTGTTTCCAACACTTACCTATCGACCTCCTCTAGTTATTCAATGCCCTTCATGTTGAGATTCCTTCTAGCCTCCACATATTCTATTATCATTTGAGTTGGTGCTTCTTTTTCTAAATATTCCATTGTTTCCATCCTAAATTCTTTTAGGAAGTCATTTGATGTCCTCAACAATATTTTGAAATCGTTTTCAATTGTTTCTTGAGTGGATTTGATATCATTGAATATATATTTCCCATTGTTGAGGAGTACTTTTTCTTTGATCCTATGTTTGTATGTATATAGTGGTAGGATGTTACGAGGGTTATCACAAACATCTTGCCACTCTACAATATGGTCATAGGCACTCTGGGCCTTTTGTTACTTTTCCTTCACACTCTTCATATACAAAACTAACTTAAGGTGATCAGACATGTTCTTTTGAATCTTGTGTAAAAAACATAAGAATTTATTCTATACATTATTTAGTTCCTCACTGAATCTGGTGGCTTCTTAAATAACTAACTCCAAGACAAAAAAACATTTTTTACTTTATTCTAAACTCTTCTCTAGGAGTTCATTTTCTTGTCACAGTTGTCGGATCTATTCTTCAATATTCTCATTATATGCACTTATTTCCAATTGTTCCCMTTTGATACTTTTCATTCCTTGAGCATGTGTGGCTTTAAGATGATCTATTTCTTCTTGATGTAGCTTCTAGTTCAAGCTATCATTCTGCTCAAATTYTGCACTCAGTTCTCTTTCTTAGAGTTTCAATTTCCTCTGCAATTCTTACATGTTCAAATGTTCTTCTATTATGGCATATTTTCTTAACTCATTGGCCACATTATCTATTATTGTATCCATGTCATACTCTAGCTCAAMTTCCCTTTGTTTTGATATTTCTAGTGCTTCTATGAATTCATAGACTGACATCACATTTGCACCAGCGAAATCATTAGGGGTTGATGTTCTTGGTATTGCATTCTATTTAGGATATGTGCCTTCTTTCCACTTAATGTTACTTTTAGATGTTTCTTGGATTTTTCCCGATCCTTCTCTTTTTCTCTTTTTTGTTCTTCTCTCAAGAACATTGGTCTTTTGGATCTAATAGTAATCCTCTGCAACTACAATAGTACATTTTATTCCAAGCCCTGGAGATGTGAATGAAAGATTACCCATAATTTTTTCTAGAGGAGTACATTCTTTTAATCAAACTGTGACCATACTTGTGCTAGGATTTGTCACCATAGATTGGTTTGATTGCTTCGGTTCCTTTTCTTGTGACTTGATTGCATTCGTATTTTCTTCCTCTTATTTCTTCTTCCATTCCTCATTTTGAGTGGCCAATGACACTTGTTCTTCATCTACCATGTTTTTCATCTCAAGCTCTTTATCTACTTGATATTTGGCCTTTGTTTTTGTGTTGTTTTACTTGTTTCCATTGCTCTTATATGAAAGTTGGATTTTTCCTTTGATTTTTTCAGTTCATCTTGTTTCTTTTCAACCTCTACCTTCTTTCTATGTTGGTATTTCTCTTAAGCTTCATCAACCTTCCTTGATATTTGTTTAGCCCTTTTCATTTGTTCCATTTATCTAGATTCCCGCTTCTCCTTATCCTCATAGAGTAGTGTTTTAAATTGTTCTTTTACTAGAAACCTATCTTCATATTCCTCTTATTGAAATTTCTCACTGGCTATATCACCAGGTAGTCTATATAGTACTTCCCCAAAATAAAGGGCTCCTCTTAAGAGATCCTCTGCAAAATTATCCTCATGAACAACTTTTTGTGCTAAATTGACATTTGTTATATGCTCATATATCACATTTTGGGTATCATGCCCTTTCTTGGTCCCAATACACAAACATAGCTCTATTAGAGCTTCAAATTTTTTCTTAGAATGTGGTTTATTTGATAGAGAACAATTCCCTATGTGTAGTGGAAAGATTGCCCAATACCTTTTGTTCTTCTCCAACAAGTAGGAAGCGACCCATTTATCAACCGTCCCATAGGTTATTTCTCTAGATATTAGTTTATCGGGCACATATTTGGGTAGAAAATGTGGTGGTCCCATAGGTTATTTCTCTAGAAAATGTGGTGGCTTCATCTATCCTAATGTAGGTATAATACTTCCTCATATACCAATTTCCTATATCTCTTAAGTCTTTGATAAATATTGGAGATATTATATGTGATTCAAACCAAAAAATATATTTGTATAGAGGAGCCAGTAAGTAGTCAGAAATATCTTATAAGTGTTCTTTATAGTATACCTCCCATAATTGTCCACAATATACATGGATCACGGATTGCTTTGGGTTCCAATCCCAATTGAAAGAAGGAAATTTATGAGAAACACAAATTGCATCAATAAGGTACGCGGTCATGTAGAATTTGGGTTTTTTCATACGTTGGGCTTCCGAGCTCAATTTATGATGTTGAAGGATGAAATGTTATCCCAGTTAAAATATTTTCCATTATTGGCCATAGTTTAATCCATCATAAACCACTCCATCCTGAAATGAGTGTTAGTTTCCTTGCCACAAAGTTTGCAGATCATCATATTCAATATTCTTTAGGGATCCTTCATGTACTTTGGGGGAATATATATTTCCCCTTCCTTTACTAGTCATTCCTCATTGTCGAACCAATCCTCCATAAATGTTTCAAAGTCCTTATGCTCAACTCCAAACTTATCCATAAATTATTCATCTAGTGCTACGAGAGGATTTCCTATTTTTTATTTGGATTTGATGTCTTCTTTCTTCGTAGATGTGATCGAAACACCAGATGCATTAACTATCATGGTCATTTCGTTTTGCAAGTGGGTGAAAAACCATCATGCAACATCATTATCAGGAAATATTGTTGGGCGAGTGACAACGATGTGAATAACAATTCTTTTGATATTCCTATATTCGTCGATGTCTTCATCATTAGATGAGTAATATTCATTCTAGAACATGTCATATATATCATGGTATGTCTTATAATTATCCCTTCCATTGCAACTAATCGTGTCTATAATAGCAAGAGAGTTTGGACCTAAAACAAGGGTAGGTCCAATAGCTTCTTGATTCTTTTCTTTTCTGGTCACAAATCTGAACATATTGTCACCTAGATAGATTGTCATGCAAAAGCAAAATTACTTTAACTTTCAATTTGCAACTTTCAATTTGCTACGGAAAAAAATAACTTTGAAACAAACAAAATACATACCTGTTGGCTCGAGATATTCCACATAGTGAAATTTACCCATCTTTTTATAGGAGAAACGCTTACACTTCCATAGTTTTTACATGCAAATAAGTGTGTCGATTGGGATTTAACAAAGTTGTTATATTTTGACAATTTTTCCTAAACCCAGTGTAATTAATATTAAGCGCATTACATCTATGGCTCCGTCAGATTTGTACAATTCGCCATTAATTTTTTTGAATAGAGTTCTATGCTTGTTACCATTAGTGTATTGTTAGAGGAACAAATTAAAGAAGGATAAAGTCTTCCTAATCATATCATCATCGAAAATGATAAGTATGATCATTTTGAAACTCTTGAATTTAAGGCGATCTTCTGATGATGATCACTTATTATAATAATTGTTTACCTTGGAAAAGTGTGCCAAGAGGTACCGAGGTCTTATACGATGATTTCGTTGTTATACATTTATTTTATTAAATTAAATGGGTCATTACATGTTGTTTTAATGGAGGGTTAATTTAAGAGGTTTCATCTATAATATGTTTGAGATGGGTCATGGTCTGGGAGATTGATTCCCAATGACGACGTCTTGGGAGGTGTCATCGTTAGAAGATGTTGTATATAGTACAAAGGGTAGTCTCATGACTTCTCCCGATGATGAAAAGGGTGTTTACTGAATATTTGATCCAATGAAGTAATGCCATGTCTTGTGTATCATGTACAACCCGAAAAGGTTTCATTGCATTATAATATATGGTTGTAAGTGGGGTCATATGGGTAGAGGATTTTGGGCATATTATTATAAAAGGATTTCCAATAAATGAGCTTAAGATACTTATGGTGAGGGAGACCAAGGGCCATCAATCAATGTATCATAGATGATAGGTGGATTTAGCCTCAGGCCAACTTCAGAAATTATGCATAGAGATTAGTCTTATGAATGAATATCTAGTTGAATAGTAGTGATTAGTACCTTGCAAAAAATTTAGTTGGCTGGTACCCATTAAATTCATGATTTTTAGTGGACTGTTGTGGGTTCCACAACACTCATTTAGTTTTGTGTGTGCTTATAAGGTTTTTGGTAGATTATTTTTCCTTGTTGTTCTTTTCTCTTTTTGCTTCCCGTAGCCTTAGTTGAAACAATTACTTGGGCATTAAACTTGAGCTTTTTGTCTCTAATGTAGGTATTTTTCGACATTCTTGATTTTTGTTTAGCACATAGTTTTCCTATAGAAAAATGCACATGTTCCCTTTACCAAAAACAAGCTGTGCTAGCATTATTTGCTTTCCATTTTATGTGTTGGGAATATTTTTTTTAGAAAGAATCCCTTTTTTTCATATGTTGTAGAATTTTGTAGTTTGTGTACCTAATCCCTTCGACATATTTTTATATTACTGTTGTTTGTTGAGTTTTTTAATAGAAAAATTGTGGGTAAAGAAATGAGTTTTTAATGTTTAGTATTCACTACATTCAAGATTTGTTATGGGTTGCTTGATCCTTTTTATCTTTCAAAATTTGTTCCAGGATATTTAGTTAGTTATTTCATTACTTTAGATTTTTTTTAAATTGGATAAGGAATAAATAATTCTATGTTGAGTTTTAGTACTTATTTTTAAAAAAATTAGTTAATTTTCAGCTACAATTCTTTAGACCCTTAATGTATTTGTTGTTTTTCAAGCTGTTTATTTGGGAAAGAAGCAAACTCTCTAGGTTTCTAGTATTTGTGAAAGACACATTTATTCCCTAAGTTTTCACTTTTATTATTGATTGCACTAGTCTATTGCTAGTTTGCATTAGTAACTTTAATTTGTTGGTCTTTAAAAATTCCATCACTAAGTCAAGGAAAAATTTTCATTGATAAAAAAATAAAAAAATCTCTAGTATCTTTCATATTTAATTTCTTTTGTTTGCGTGTTTTATTTCATTTTGAACATTTTTTTCTCGCACTATATTTTTGTTGTACATATCATAGATGAACACAAGTTATACCACAAGTAAAATACTTGGTTCATGCCATAAAGTTTCACCTTTAAAATTAAGACTTAAATTCAACCAACTAAAATTCCACACATGGAGCCAAAAACAACATTTTAGTTAAGCTAGTGTTGTGGGGATAAGCATCCAAATAAATTTCCACAAGAATTTACACTTAAGACTTATTTTTTCACGTTTAGAGAGCTTGAAATCCTTTATATGGATATAGTTCAGAACCCATTTAAAAAAAAAATCACTCTTTAAGAGTGAATAATGTCAATACTAGGATTGAAGGTTTGATTAAGACACCTTCATATTTTAATTTAAATACCACTTAATCATTGATTTAAACTAAAGGAAAGGAAACTTGTTGTATGTATCTATGAAGAGTTATTTAGTGACGATTCATCAAGTTCCCACCTAGATGGATATCGAAGTTGGGGGGTTTTGATGGGTCCAAATTGTATGTCAAGTAGTTAAGGGATAATGCCTGATGGTAGGTCTTAATTAGACCTACTCTTGTTTGGGGTCACATTTCTGACCATAATTTGGACTTTGTTGCCACTATGGATTAAATACAAAAAGGGAAAGACAATAAATTCCCCCCCAAAGAATTCCTATTAATTCTAAATCTAATTAAAAAGAAAGAAAACTAGATAATCTAACTACTTCTAACCTATGTTGCCCAAGAGAAGATCTACATAATGAACACACCATAAAATATCGTCATTAATTGCAAAAATAGTTAATGTTGATTAATAACATGTTAAAATAATGACACTGCAAATTAAATCACAAATAGTTGTAGACTTAACCTATAACATTACCACTATATTCATTAGAAATCATAACAAATTAAACATCTCAAATACCGCACACAAAAATAGTTCATATGATAAATATTCAAGAGGTTTAAATGAAGAAAAAAAATGTAGAATACTCCCAAATGTATTCGATAACAATCATAATCCCAAAATTCCTTCTTCTATTCATTCATGAGATAATAGTATCGCCATCCAACGATGAGAAAAAGTCCCTTTTTACATTCAATGGTCTTCCTTTTATAAAACAAGGAAGACCTTTCACATTCTATAACAACCAATAGTTACATCTCTTCAACTTGCTCATTTTGTGTCATTAAACGACTTAAATTTCACATACCTTTTTGTTAATATATATACAAGCATTATAAACAAAATTTAAAAATACTCCTGAGTAGTCAATCTCGCTCTATAGGATATTCATGAGTGATATTTACTAGGAATATCATTGAATATGATTAGTTGTATCCTCTTCTATTCCTCTAACGTTTCTAGGTGTTTTGGGTACCAATCCAATCGACAATGCTCCTCATTATTTTTATT
This sequence comes from Picea engelmannii, assembly GCA_009831015.1. NCBI lineage: Eukaryota > Viridiplantae > Streptophyta > Pinopsida > Pinales > Pinaceae > Picea > Picea engelmannii. The sequence goes on from ML803013.1 coordinate 132,367, forward strand.
CTTGGATTTAGATTTACAACAAGCTCTCTTGGGCCATATTTCATCKTATGGAGCTCAACTTATGGTTGTAAGAAGAATTTACAATTCATGCCCCATTAAATTAGTGGCTCTATTTTACCTACAATTACTTTTGCATCTTTGCTTCTGATATGGATTCAATTCCTCCTCCCATGTGTTCTCCTCTTTGATATATTTCCAAGGAGATATCTTTGTTGGATTACTAAGAGGGGGGGTGAATTAGTAATGAGAAATTTATACCACATATTAATCCTTTTGAACACAACCTATATTATTTTAACTTATTCCACAATGTGMATCATTTCATCATCAATAGATTATTGCATCATAAACATTAACATCCATCAGAGGACAATGGACAATAATAAACACATCCACAGAATACAAAATACACCAATATTTACGTGGAAACCTAATGCRGGAGAAAACYAATGAATTATTTTTCTATATGTCAAGAATTACATTCAAGGAAGCACCAACTTCCAATTCTCTAGCTCCAACTGGAAGGAGKCTCCAACCSTCTAGYTTCTCAGGCTACAACATGAGGGAAGATCCAACTCCCCAATTCTCTGGCTAGAAGTAGAAAGAGGCTASAACCTAAGGGAAGCTCCAAATCCCCAATTCTATGGCTACAACCAGAAGGAGGTTGTAACCCCCTATGTTCTCTGGCTACAACCACCTATCATTGCCCTGTCTAACCACCCTGAATTATAAGTTCCAAATAGTTGATTAAAGCAATGCCACATTGTCACTGTAATATATACCACTGTAAACCTATACCAATTTGTTCCAACAACCTGTAACAAACATGTACCAATATCTTGTAATCATCATGTACCAAAAGTAAGCATGTACCAACAAAAACCAACAGGTACATGACCTATCTATGCTGCAACTCCCGTATGTACGTGACCTGTCTATACTGCAGCCGACATATGTATGCATCCTATCTATATTGCATCCTGTGTACACCTTCAGAAATATATGGTTTTCACCTTTCTGAACCTCAAACACTTCCATCCCTCCATTCATTTCTTCTCTATGTCACATCAACCTGTAACCTATCACTATATCCAATCTATAACAACACAAGTACATCAATTATACACAAAAAAAATTGTCACAACAACCTGGCTCATCAATATCATCAACCAAATCAGATGTATTCACCAAGATCAATCACCAAGACCACTTTCAACCATATTCACAATATCACCAAGATAACCAACAAGATGCCTCTAGCAATACACCATACTCTCCATACACCAAATACCATAAACCCTTACATCAATAATGCATCAAACCCTCACTATAATGCAACCTCAAAATACACCAATAACTTCACCAAGACATCACAACCAAAATCCCTCAACCGTGTATCAAGAGATACAAGATATGCCTCAACACTCAATCGAACAAGATGCAACAATGATGAATACCAAACATACCAAAATTGTATTTCTGTAGATCTAGCTCATATGAGAAGTTGAATACAACCAAAATCCTCTCTAGGTAAAATCCTCAAACTCCCATAAACATATCTCATGTAGACAATAACATCTAACTACACATAAGAATATGCAATACTTTTTGAACATGTAGATAGATCTATTGTACCTGATCATTATAGACCTTCCCGGGAACTTGCTTTCTGACTCTGAGAACCTAGCAACCTCAACAACTCAATCTTTCATGGCTTTTCCCAACTATATGCGACCTTTTATTTCGTATCCTCCATATGCAGGCACCCTCTTTCACTTCCATCCCGCATATGTACACAACCTTTTCCACTATAGCCTGCGTACACCTAAAAAAAAAGGGTTTTTTTCAGTGTTTCTACAACTCTAAAAATTTCACCGTCAACCCTTATTTCTACCTCAAACTTGCATAAATTCAGATGTATCAATGAGTACCTGCAATAAACCTTACAAAATAACAGATATTCAATGTTCTCAATAGGTTCTAATAGGAGACCCTTTCTCTCTTATTTATACTCTCCAAGTAGCTTCCTTAAGGGGTTACCTTCTAACTAACTTAACCCAACTTCCTTCTTTTAGGGATAACCCACTTCTAACCACTTTTCCAGTTATAACCACTTTATCCACAAATAGTAAACTCACCACTTCTAGTTGCAACTAATTTATTTTTAATTATTTTCTTTTTGCAACAACTTAAGTCATGATTAACTCCTAGTTACAACCACTTTGACTAGTAAACTTCTTCTAGGAGCTTCAAGAATAAATTAACTTCTTTGACCTTCTAGGGACTTCTAGATATCTCATGAGGGTTCTCCAACTTCACAAGGATGCAACTCTCTAACTGTGAGGAGTTATGTGATGTTCCACACATCACCAGAAATGACATGACATGTAATATCCATTTAGAATAGTTTGAATTGCATATACATTGATCTTCATGCATTTATACCTAAAAAAAAATTAAGTCTCTTATCCATACTATTGGGGTTAACGGAATGTGCCAGTAGACATAATCAAGGTTTTACATCAATCTCTAAGGTTTGACCTCAATCTAAAACATCACCCTCCAAGGGCTGACATAAATGACAACCAACCATCCAACTGTCGAACAATCTAGAACAATTGTTTGACAATCTCCCCCTTTGGCGTTGATGGAAACACCAAAATTGATGGAAACACTTAGTCATACTCCTCATCAATGTTTCTAACTCTCCCCTTTTGACATCAATGGAAAAGGGTATCTCTCCATGTGGATTCTCCCCCTATCTTCATACCTTTGATTACTTTATCTCCCCCTTTGGCAAGGATTAACTCCCTTTGTCAATTTGATATTGTACCTTCTCTAAATAGTCATGCTTAAGAAAATAACTCCTCCTGTGGGTATGAATCCCCCTATATTCTTTGCGGAATGTTGTGTAATCACTGTGAACAATATGTTATCATTGCAATATTCTTCTACTGCCACCGTTGTTTCTCTACCAAAACATTGATCGACTACTCAACAATACTACATCAAGAATGTCATGGTCTACTATTTGTATGAAAACACTTGGACCTGTCCATGCATCAACCTATACCTAAAACTATTGGAGTTATTTTCCATTGGTTCTTCCTTGAGTAACTAACTGATATATATAAAAATCATTCAATATTAAGAATTACAAATTTAAGCATTCAAATAATCATCCAACATTGTCTAAGACAATATCTGAATCCATATTTGTCCATATTGTCCAAGACTATGCTACTCAACTGTCCACAATGTTGATCCATCTGTCAGTGTATTATCATGAAGTATGTACAGTTTCAAATGATCATCAAATGTGTCTACTAATATTCTCTATTTTCATACCAAACTCTCCATGTCTGAAACATTTTTTACCGACGATATATCTACATCTACTATTGAACCACTCTGAAACAACTGTAACATCATTATGAAATACTTCAAATTGCTTGAAAGATACTCTCTGACCTATAGAGATGATGTATAGACTCCCACTATTCAACATTCATAATACTGGGAGTCTCCAAGCCAGATGGCTCAGAATAATACCTTCCTGAAGTAGTCTCCATCTTTGTCTATAGACTCATAATTTATTTGAACTATAACTTAACCCTTTTTACTTGTGGATTGATCTTTCTCTGTAATTGTTAAAATTACAATCTCTTTAACGTGTTCCTTATTTACCTTCTCTTATTTTCTTTATTTTCTTCTCCAAACCTTTATGTATTTGACATCTTCCTTTTTCTTTGTATAATTAGCTTCATCTCGTATTATTTCCAATTTTGTGATCTCTGGGACTTGGTCATTGTTCACTTCTTCTTTGTGTTTTATTTTCCAAACTTTCTTATATATTATATCTCTTTATGCACTGTTATGCATCTACAATTCAAATCTATATGACCATAGTTGTGTCATTTTTAACATTCAATATTATGTGGGGCCACATAAGCATTTATTTGTTGAACACTTCTTTCATAAACCCTGCAATATGCAACCTTATGTCCAAAGTTATTATAATAAAAACAATGACCCTAAAATAAATTTACATACATGGGAGTGAATGGTGTAGTCCGTTTGAATTCATGCCTTGGTTGATCATGATTGATGCTTCTTTGTGGCTTGAATGTGGAGATTCTTCTTGACGATGCATATTTATTAATTTCCTTAGATTTTGGTTGACCATGATTCCTTCCTTCAAGCACTTTTGCATAACTCTTATTATTTTCTTCACTTTTCGCTTCTGATGACCCATGACATTTCTCTTAAACTATATTTTCTGATGATGTGGATGCTTCTTCAATGTTTTTGTTGAGCTTGAAAACTTTTACTCTTAACATAACAACTTCTTCTTCAAGCTTCTCATAGTCCTCTTATTTCTTCTTCCTTTGGATCTTCATTAATTCTTTTGTTTTTCTTGCTTCTTCAAGATGGATCTCCAAGGTGACGATTTCTTATTCAATTTTAATTTCTCATTGATTATATACTACTTCATTGGAATTTTCTGTCTCATCAATTTAAATTTTCAAATATGGTCATTCATATTCAAGATGTCCTCCTTTTTCACATTTAAAGCAGAAAAACATACTTATGTTGATTCCGTAATCTTCTTCTTCTTATGAATCCATTTGACATGATTAACATCTTTCCTCTTGTTCTATACCTACATTCTCTAACTCTGTGATGGGTGAAGAATAAATATTATGTAACTTATCCCAAATTTCTTTGGATGATGAACATTTACCCACTTTGTCCTTTACTGAATCATATAGTCCTTCCAAAATGAAATGCATTGCAATCTTTTTATTTCATTTTAGTTCCATCTCATATGCAGTCTTTTCCCTTTTTGAGCTATCATATCCTACAACAACTAATTTCCAATTATCATACCCCTGTGCCTATAAAAATACTTTTGTCCTTCCACTCCATATCTCGTACTCTAGACCAATCTGACCATCAAACATTGTTACTCTATTCTTAGTGTATTCCATGATCTCCTTCTAGTGGCTAGATTGTTTCCTGAAGGAACCGACTCTAATACCAATTGTTGGATTACTAAGAGGGGGGGTTGAATCAGTAATGAACAATTTATGCCACTTATTAATCCTTTTTACCACAATGTATATTCTTTTAACTTATTCCACAATGTTCATTAGTTCATCATCAATATATTATTACATCATAAAAATTAACATCAATCATAGTATAATGAACAGTAATAAACACATCCACACAATACATAATAAACCAATATTTATGTGGAAACCCAATGTGCGAGAAAACCACATATTTCTTTTCTTATATGTCAAGAATTACATTCAAGGAAGCACCAAATTCCAATTCTCCAGCTCCAACTGGAAGGAGGATCCAACCCCCTAGTTTCACAGGCTACAACTTGAAGGAATATCCAACTCCCCAATTCTCTTGATACAACCAGAAGGAGGCTAAAACACCCTATGTTCTCCTACTCCAACTTGAAGGTGGATACAACCACCTATCATTTCCCCTCCAATCTCCCTGAAATATAAGTTCCAAATATCTGATGAAACCACTGCCACAATCTCATTATGAGATATACCACTTTAAACCTATACCAATTTGTGACAACAACTTGTAATCAACCTGTACTAATAGCCTATAATCAACCTGTACTATAATTCAACTTGTACCAACAAAAAACAATAGTTACGCAACCTGTCTATAATGCATCTCGCATATGTATGCGACATGTTTATACTGCAACCAACATATGTATAGGACCTATATATATTTCAACCTCCGTACACCTTAAGAAATATAGGGTTTTCACCGTTATGAACCTCAAACACTTCCATCCCTTGAGGCATTTAGTGTCTCTGTCACATCAACCTGTAACATATTACTATATCCAATCTATAACAACAAAAGTACAACAATTGTACAAAACACAACATGTCATACTAACCTATCTCATAAATCTCATCAACCAAATAAGATCTACTCACCAAGATCAATCACCAAGACCACTTTCAAATATATGCACAATATCACCAAGATAACCAACAAGATGCCTCTAGAAATACACCATACTCTCCATAAACCAAATACCATAAAACCTTAAATAAACAATGCATCGAAACCTCACTATAATGAAACCTCAAACTACACCAATAAATTCACAAACACATCACAACCAAAATCCCTCAACCATGTATCAAGACATAAAATATATGCCTCAACACTCAACCCAACAAGATGTAACAATGACGAATACCAAACATACCAGAGATATATTTCTATAGATCTAGCTCATACAATAAGTGTCATACAACCAACAAACTCTCTAGGGAAAATCCTCAAACTCCCATAACCATATCTCATGTAGACAACAATATCCAACTACACATAAGAATATGACATACATTTTGAACCTGTAGATAGATTTGTTGTACCTGATCACTGTAGAACTTCTTGGGAACTTGCTTTCAGTATCTAAGAACCTAGCACCCTCAAAAAATCAATATTTTATGGATTTTCCCCACTATACACAACCTCCTCTTTCTCACCATGCATATGTACGCACCCTCTTTCACTGCCAACCCACATATGTAGTGACCTCTTCCACTGCAACTCGCGTAAAACTAAAAAACTAGGGTTTTTTTCAGTATTTCTGCAACTCCGAAACTTTCATCGTCAACCCTTCTTACTACCTGACCTCTTCCACTGCAACCTACGTAAAACTAAAAAAATAGGTTTTTTTTCAGTATTTCTGCAACTCCAAAACTTTCATCGTCAACCCTTCTTACTACCTCGAACTTGCGTAACTTCAGATGTATCAAGGAGTACCTACATAAACCTTACAAAATAATAGATATTCAATGTGATTAATAGGTTCTAGTAGGAGACCCTTTCTCTCTTATTTATACTCTTCAAGTAGCTTCCTCAATGGGTTACCTTCTAACTAACTTAACCCAACTTCCTTCTCTTAGGTAACCCACTTCTAACCACTTGTCCACTTATAACCAATTTATCTACAATTATTAAACTCACCACTTCTAGTCTCAAATAATTTACTTTTAGTTATTTTATTTTTGTAACAACTTAACTCATGATTAAGTCCTAGTTACAACCACTTTGACTAGTAAACTTCTTCTAGAATCTTCTAGAATAAATTAACTTCTTTGACCTTTTAGATTTTTCTAGATAACTCCTGAGGTTTATCCAACTTCATAAGGCCATAAATCTCTAACCGTGAGGAGTTATGCGATGTTCCACATATCACCATAAATGGCATGAAATGTACTATCCATCTAGAATAGTCTTACCTACATATACATTGATATTCATGCCTTTATACCTAAAAAACACTTGAGTGCATTAACCATACTGTTGGGGTTACCAGAATGTGCTACCAGACATACTCAAGGTTCAACATCATTCTGTAAGGGTTGACATCAATATACAATATAACTCTCCAAGAGTTGACATCAATTGCAACCAAGTATCCAACTATCCAACAATCTAGGCCAATTGTCTCACAATATCCCCCTTTGGAATTGATGGAAACACCAACATTGATGGAAACACTTAGTCATGACAACACTCATGCTCATACTCCTCATAAATGTTTCCAACTCTCCCCATTTGACATCAATGGAAAAGTGTATCTCTCCATGGGGTTTCTCCCCCTGTATTCATACCTCTGATTACTTTCTGTCTCCCTTTGAAAAGGATTAAATCCTCGTATCGATCTAATAATGTACCCAGTTTAACTAGTCATGGTTAAGAAAATAAATCCCCCTGTGGGTATTACTTCCCCTATCTTCTTTGCATGATGTCATGTAATCACTGTGAACAATATACAATCACTACAATCTTCTTCTACTGTGAACGATGCTTCTCTACCAAAACACTGATCAAATGCTCAACAATACTACATCAAGAATACCATGATCTATTATTTGTATGAAGATCCTTGGACCTTTCCATGCATCATACATGCATCAACCTATACCTCAACCTATACCTCAACCTATTGGAGTTATTTTCCATTGGTGCTTCCTTGAGTAATCAACTGACATATATAAAAATAATTCAATATTAAGATTTCAAAATTTAAGCATTCAGATAATCATACAACATTGTCTGAATCCATCTCTATTCATATTGTCCAAGACTCTTCTACTCAATTGTCCACAATACTGATCCATCTATCACTATATTATAATGAAGTTTGCATGACTATAAACGATTATCAAATATGTCTAATTATATTCTCTATCTTCATACCAAACTCTGCATGTCTGAAACATTCTATACTAATAATATCTCTGCATATACTATTGAACCACTTTGAAACAATTACAACATCATTATGGAATACTTCAAACTACTCTAAATATACTCTATGATCTGTAGAGTTATTTTCTAGACTCCCCTTGTTCAACATTCATAATATTGGGAGTCTCCAAGCTAGATGGCTCAAAATAATTCCCTCCCAATGAAGTATCAATCTTCGTCTGTAGACTCATCTTTTCTATGAACTCTAACTTCACCCTTTCTACTTGTGGATTGATATTTCTCTACAATTCCTTAAAGTACAATATCGTTAACATGTTCCTTATTTACCTTATATTATTTTCTTTCATTTCTTCTCCAAACCTTTCTTTATTTGACATCTTCCTTTATCTTTGTAGATTTTTCTTCATCTCATATTATCGTCAATATTGGGATATATGGGACTTGGTCCTTGTTCACTTGTTCATCACGTTTTCTTTTCCATACTTTCTTATATCTGATATTTGTTTCTAACTTTATGGATGGAACTATCATGCTTCTAAAATTCCAGGCTATATGACCATAGTTGTGTCATTTATAACATTCAATATTATGTGAGGCCACATAAGCATTTCTTTCCGGAAAACTTCTTTCATAAGCCTTCCAATCTCCAACCTTATGTCCAAAGTTAGTACAATAAAACAAATGTTCATAAAATAAATTTACATACCTGGGAGTGAATAGTGTAGTCATTTTGAATTCCTACCTTGGATGATCATTGTTAGCACTCTTTCTATCTTGAGCAAGTTCAAAGGAAAAATTATGCTACAGGAACTTTCGGTAGCGCCTTCATCAACTTTTGGTAGGAAATTCTTGGGATTCACATTCTTGGTTAAGATATTTAGGTTCTCTTGGGGCAAAGGAATGAAAATGGTTTGGCGAATTAAATTTAGCTTTTGGAAAATAAAATTGGTTTTACTAGCCAATTTTTGGATTTCGTAGTCAATTTTATGTTCTCGGGCTCTTTACAGGCTTGATTTGTTTTTCATTATAGGATAATGATTATTTTATTAAAAAAAAAAATTGGTCGAGGGCCAATCTCCAATTAAGCCCATCAGGAACCGAGGTCAAAGTCTAGAGCCAAGAACTTTCCATCAACACACAAGTCGAGACAAAGCACCCAAAGCACAAAGACACATCGAGGAGGATCCCACAAGTGACTTACTAGTTGCTCAACACATCGACATATGTTACAACACTGAGTGTATTCAAACAATAATAAAAAAACTTCCGCTAGCAAAGTGGGATATATCCCACACACTTCCAGATACAAAGTGTTTATCATGTTAATAGTGTTGAATGCCACAATAAGAAACCAAGTGCCCAAGCTTGAATACATCGGTTGCAAAGTGTCGATGAAATGGAAACGACCAGGTGTAAAGTGGCGGTGCTCTGCCATCTATAGACTAGGATGAATTTATTCAAGTAGGAATTCCAGGCCTGAGCACATGTCAAGGAGTATTTTATGTCTATGAATTCACTTCCAAATGAGAGAGGAAGGTTATGAAATTGAACATCATGGAAAATTTATTATCGTTTTCTCAACTCTGAACTATTGCGACCAGGATTCTTAAAGAAGGTTTGTTTTAAATAATTACTTGATATTGGAAGTGATAGTAATGCTAATGGTTGAAAAGTGGCTTATGGTGTTTGTAAATTAACATATTTTTGGCAACCCCACATGTTTGATATTTAACATGAATAAATTGCATTTTTTTGTAGCCGCCACCACCTTAATCTCGTGAACATTTTTGAAACGTTTGAGATGATTACTGGATTAGCATGTATCTTCATTAATTTTTATTGTTGCCCTTTCATTTTTATTTTATGTTTGATTCATGACTAAAAGCATGAATCAAACATAAAATTTATCTTGGTGTTATAATTTCTGTATTAGAATGCATCCTTTTAAAAGATCACCATACTTATATGAAATCCAAATGTAATGTTTGAATGACCTATTTTTGATGTTTTGGGTTTTAATATGGTTTGATAGTTTGTGTTCGATTTATGAAGAGCCTTTGATATATTTGATAAACCCCTTGTGAATTCAATATTCATACCAATAGCCATACAAATCAATGCACACCCAATGTACTCATGTCCTTACCTCATTTTGTTGGCTTAATGTATTAATGATCCATTCATTACATACATAGGGTTTCGATACTCTGTATGTCTGGCTCTCATTACAAGGAATGGTAAAGCATTTATGATCAAACCTTTGGTGTTTACTCCCACTATCTATGTTATGATAACACACAAGCTTTGTTATGGTCGTTTCTCTGCTATCCATTCGGATTTGTTCCTGTTGCTCCTACCACTAAAGCCTAAAACTATCATGATTTATCCCTATTACATTCTAATTGCATTTGTCATGGCTCCTGTCGTTCGCTTGGAGCCGAATGGGTGCCAGGATTTACTCTCTCATGACGATGCGATTGAGGACTTAAAAAGATAAGGCTGGGATGTTTTCCTTAAAATATTTGAAGCCTATAACCTTTAGGTGGAAAAGTATTTCGTGCAGACCTTTAATGGTTGCAAAGAAAAAATCAGGGACATATAGTTAGAGTTAACCGAGGGGTTTTTAAGTGAATAAATAGGGCTTCCATCGATAGGTGAGAAAAGGTTCAAAAATGACCGAATTGAAAGAGTACCGTGGAGCTTGTTTATGACGTCCTAAAAAATCAATTGTTGCGAAAAAGGTATTTCCATATCCCTGGTTAAACCTAGGTGGCATAGATTGTTGTTGATTCTCAAACAATTTGTGACATGTGAAGGGCGATACAGATTGGTCTTCCTCTACCACATCCCCTTACTCATTCATTTAATTGGTTTTGAATTAGGCATGCCATTTTATTTGTTGAGAAGACTCTATAAAATGTCCAAAAGATATAAGAGGCAAAGTGTTGATTCAAGTCTGTTCCATCATGGATTGATTAAGATTCTATTGATTCATCACTTGTCGACCGTGGGCGACTGTTGGGATATTTTTTTGATAAGAAATGGTTTTTATCAGACTGTTCCTATAGTAAAACCTAACTTAGATGAACCATTGATTGGAAACCATCTTGGTATTTCAATCAATGGACCAGACTCTCTTAACATAAACCCTCTAGATGCAATGATGCCAAGTAAGCCTTCATCTGTAGAATTTCCTGAGAAATATATTGTTGAATTGGGGGTAAATTACCCTCTTATTCCTAATATTGATGCTATCCCGAACATTATTGTCAAGATGGATGTTGAGAAACCTTGTAAAGTAACGAAAAATAACTGCACAGGCTTAGGGTTCAAGAACAAAAAGGTAGGTCGTCTAATTTCAAGGAAATTAAGGAACCAAAATGACAGTCATCTGAACTTGATCGGCCCAATCGAGGTCGATGAGGTCTCATATCCTGATATAGAATATTTTGTAGTTTTGGAAGATTCGGATTGTCAAGGTTACAAGAAGAAAGTTATTGTTCCTACTCAACCTTATGACTTTGTGACAAATTTTCCACCGTGCCTCAAAGGTGAGGAGGGATTCTATGGTATTAGGCATGATCAAAGGAAAATATCAAGTAAGGTAGATACATCCATGTTTGAATTTGTGCTTCATCGACCTGCCATTTCTCTTGTACAGTGTGATGTTTGTTTCCATTGGATTGAACGATATTACACCGACATACCCATTCTTCAAGCCCAAATTAAAATGCTTACTGCTCAAAATAAATCATTAAGACAAGAAAATATTGATCTTAAGGTGCACGCAGAGGGGAAAGATAAATGCATCAAGAGATTAGGAAACATAGTAATAAAAAATGCAACAAATATCAAGGCGATAGTAAATTCTAAACTACCCGACCCATCTTTAGTCAATTTTTAAAATGGTAAAAAAAAAAATCTCTTGTTTTATTCTTTTTATCTATTTCGAAATAAATCGATTTGGAATTTGATTTTGTTTTATAAACTAAGACTGGTTATAGAATCTTTGATTCTGTAGCCAAGTCTCTTTTTAAATAAAAAAATTTTAGAAATTAGTTATGGGTAATTTTCTACACTTATTAAATTTGTTTTGTTTTTCAGGAAATAGTACATCCTGTTGTTGATCATCTAGAGGAAACATATTCGATTATGCACCTAAATGATTAGTAGTTTCTTTTCTATTTTTTTGTAAAAACTTTGATCAATATTTGATTAAAACCAACTCTGTTATAAGTGGCTCCTAGCCCACTATTTTTGAAATATTTTCGATTTTATGAGATCCTATCCTATCCTGTGAGATAGGAGAATGTGATCTCAAGTCGCTTTAAATACTATTCATTTTGTAAGAAACAAACATCTTTGGATGGAACAAATGATAAGCATGTAATTCTCAGAACTATATGGACAAGTGTTTCGCATTTTGGTTTTAGACCACTATGGCTTTGTTCCATCTATGTTTTGACTTTCATATTATGAGATATTGATATGTTACACAACTTTAGCTTCTTTAGCATATGAAATTTCATATTATTGAATGCTTTTAAAGTTTGTCTATAAATTGTTGTTTCACAAATTATCACTGTGATCATTATATCAATTTTAATATCACGATTAACGTTTGATGTTTAGTTGATTGATAAAATGAATGCTTTGCATTAAGATTTATGTTTTTGTAATCATTCATAATTATAAGATCACTGTGCATACATCTCTACTATCTTGTCCTCATATCCTAGCTGTCAAAAAACACCTGGAGTTTATTCAGAAGGCATGAGGGCAAGCCTGTCATAGATTTCTCTTGTAGACAAAGATAGTTGGAGTTTTTTGGATAGCACAGAGACATAGACAAAGTATGAAACTAATCTCAGGTTAGATTTATTTCCATTTAATTTCTATTATTTTACTTATTATCAAAACAGGACAATTTTTAGATTGGATTTGACCACCACTCTATCCTTGCTTCATAACATATTAAATTTAATTTCTTAGATTTATGATTAGAAAACAGAAAATATAAAAAATGTTATTTATTTATCTTCTTTTGAAAACAGTTACCAAACATTGATTTTGCAAGGTATCCACTAAAAACTTGCATCTATAATTACTCTGTACATAATGGCATGTTCATATTTATTTTTATGTTGAATGTATTTGTAAATAATTAGATTAAAGTATTTATATTATTATACTTTTAGCACTAGTTATTTTATTCATTTTCTTTGTTATAGGACCCTAATTGGCTAATGGAGCCATTAAACCCATCAGAATAGGTTACACCAAATGTGTTGGGTTATTTAGACAACCCCGTTTCATATCTATTCTTCCAGTTGACGGAAAGTCAAATTTGCCTATCAACAAATGTTGCTAGAAGGAGGGCATGAATTCAATTGATGGCACATGGAGGTTGCAAGACTCCTCCTCCACACACTCGCTCCCTTGTCGTAACACGTATTCTCTTAGACAACAATGTTACACTTGAAACAACAATTACCTCAAATGATAACCCCAAGATTCCTATTGAACCGATAACACCATGTTAC
>ML803013.1:215405-226624 GCA_009831015.1 Picea engelmannii
CTGTAGCTTCTTCATTACTATAGCTAAATGCTTCAGATGTTCTACCTTTGTTTTGCTGAAAATTAATATGTCATCCAGATACACAATGACAAACCTCCCAATGAATTCCCTCAGGACTTCATTCATTAACCTCATAAAGGTATTCGGTGCATTTGTCAAGACAAATGACATGACAAGCCATTCATATATTCCTTCGTTGGTTTTGAAGTCCGTCTTCCACTCATCGCCTTCCCTCATGCAAATCTGGTGATATCCGCTTTTCAGATAAATCTTTGAGAAGTATTTTTCTCCGCTCAAGCAATCCATTAAATCGTCCATCTGCGGCAATGGAAACCTGTACCTGATGGTTATCTTGTTGATGGCTCTTGATTCAGTACACATTCTCCAACCTCCATCTTTTTTTGGACTGAGTACCATTGGAACGGCACACGAGCTCAAAATTTCCCTAACCAATCCTTTGTCTAGCAGCTCCTGGACCTGCTTCTTGACCTCTTCATTTTCTTGCGGTGTCAACCTGTACGCATCTTTATTTAGTAAACTAGCTCCTGGTATGAGGTATATATGATGACTCCCACTCCTCATCGGTGGCAACGAACGAGGTAATTTGTCCACCACGATGTCAGCGAACTCTTCCAGTAGTTCCTCAATTTCTCCTAGCAAATCGTCTACTCTCGTGCTAGTCAAAATGATCCTTGGTTTCCTGACCACAAAGAATTGTGGATCTTCTTTCTTCTTCACCTTCATAAGAAGCTCCTTCCCACTCATGAGGAGTACAGTATTTATCCCTTCTGGTTTTACCTCCTTATCTTTTATTGGAAGCAACATGTGTGTCCTCCCATTCTTCTCTAGAGTATACGTATTCATCTTCCCATCATGAATTATGTTCCTTTCATATTGCCATCGTCTTCCCAACAATAAATGACAGACATCCATAGGAATAACATCACAGAGTATTTTATCATTATACCCTCCTATTTTGAATTCAACTAAAAACTGTTTAGTGACATTTACCTGATGTCCCTTCTGTAGCCATGAAACTTTGTATGGACTTGGGTGATCAGTCGTCTCTAGCTCCATCTTCTCTACCATCTCGATTGAAACGAGATTATATGTGCTACCACTGTCCACGATAACCTTGCATACCCTGTCCTTGGTTTTGCAAGCAATTTTGAAAAGTCTGTTTCTTTGAGCCGAGTCCTCCACCTCCTTCTCAGGTGTTAAGAGAACCTTACGCATCATCAATGACCTTCTGCCTTCTGCATCTTCCGCTTCAACATCTCACCTCTGTTCCTCGGCGATGTGAGCTTCTCCAGTTTCTTTCCTTTTCTCTGGACACTCGAATGACTTGTGCCCATTCTTTCCACATGTGAAGCATGTGATTACTCCACCTCTTCCTCTTCCTCTACCTCTGGTACGAGGAAACATGTTATTATCAGCGTATCCTCGGCTCTGCTCTATATTCTTCCCTCTCTGTTCAGCATGCTGGCCTTGCTATGAACTTCCACCTCTCTCGGTTCTAGTCTGAGGCTTTTTCCAGTCGTCCTTGGGCTTCTGGTATTTATCTTGGGCAACCGATTTTCCTTTTGGCTGACACTTGCCTCGGCCTCGCTGACCTTTCTTACAACTCATCTTCTCTTCAGCTTTCAAAGCCATTTGATAGGCATCCTCCACCATTCGGATGGTTTCCATACTCATCTCGTCCTGGATATCCTATCTTAGGCCATTCATATACCTGGCAACTTTCTCATCATCGCTCTCCCAATGACCTACCCTGATGTTGAGTCGATAGAATTCCTCCGTGTATTCTTTTACTGTCATCATCTTTTGTCTCAGGTTCTGTATCCTCTTGAATAGAGTGATTTGATAATCTCTCGGGATGAACTTTGCCTTCATCTTTGCAATCATTCGATCCCAACTTTTAATTTTCTGCTTGCCCTTGCAGCGTCTATCTGCTTGTAGCCCGTCCCACCATAATGCTACATGTCCCTTCAATATTTTGACAGCATGCCTTACTTTCTTATCCTATTCGACATCTTCATAATCGAAGTATGTATCCAGAGCTCTAATCCAATCTAGAAGCTCTTCCGCATCCAGATTCCCCTCATAAACTGGAATGTCCATCTTCATTTTTGCACCCATCCGTGCAATAAATTTGATTAGAGGTTCATTGGCTGCATCCTCGGCTGCAACTTCTTCCCCCTGTTCAGCTTCAACTTCACCCTCTGAATCGCTAAGATCCCCCGCACTGGCTGTGCGTCTTTGCGCTGTCTCCATATCTTCAAGTCTAGCTCGTAGATCATGTATCTCTCTTTCCATTTCTAGATTTTGCGCTTGCCTACCCCTTCTCCTTGGGTTTTCTCTTTCCTTTGGATCGAGTGATTGTCTATCCCATCTCCTTGGCGGCATGGTGAATTTCCTTCTTCTCTGCTACAGAAAGCAAAGAAATTTTCTTGCTCTAATACCACTTGACGCAGGCATGCCACCCAGGCACGTCCGCTCACAGGATCTTCCTCCTTCCTCGACCCGAAGAACACTAACCATTCCTTCTATTTCCCTATCAGGAAATTTTCACCCACAACAACTCTCTCACAGGATCTCCCTCTCTTCTATTGGGAAATCGGACTTCGCGATTTTGCGAGTCGTGTGGTCACGCGTTTGTTCCTCGCAATTCTTTGAAATCCGATGTGAGTCAACACTGACCTTTTACTTTGCTATCGGGGTTACTCTTATTGTGATTTTTCCACTTGTGATATCAAGCAAATGTATTTACCGAACCCCGAGTCCTGATGTGCCAATACTTCGATGCACACGTGGGTTGATTATTCAACGGTCCCGTCACCTTGTCGGGACTTCAGACTTCGTGGGATCGCGAATCCTAATACCAATGTTTTCGAGACTTACCTTTTCCCGAACCTCGATACGGTACGCCACCTGTCCTCCACACCGACTCCTCCATGGCCCACTCTTTTATCCTGTCGGGAAATCACGTTTCAAAGTTTTGCGATTCCAGCTACTATGGTTCCCAAGAATCATGAAACGTCGATTCCCGATGCACGTAAGGGTTGACTCTTCTATGTCACTATTCCCTCGTCGCCTTTTCAGACATCGCGAGATCACGATTCCTGATGCAACATTTTCTTTGTCCCCGGGGTTCTCGAAGTGCCAAACCCCGACTCCTCTGGGATCTTCTGATGCATGTCTGCCCTGAGATCCACGGCTAGGGATTCCTCAGTGTTTTGAGACTTGAAAGGTCTCAGGTCTCTTGACTTCTGAAATCCCGATGCCTCAATATCCCGATGCCTCTCCTGGACTTTCCTCTTCTCACTAGGACTTAACCACAGTGCAACTGCTGCCTCATCGAATGGATGACAGGAAACCCAACAATGATCCTATGACTCACGATCGTCCCGAGCTTAACCTCCTGGTGTGGCCGTAACCTCCTCATTACTCTGGTGGATCTGACAGCTGGCAGATTTTTCACGAATCCCCTCCACGAGATCCTAACTGTCAATTTCTTCCTCCTTGAGGATTTCATGAAAATAACCAAGTGTTCCTCTGCGCTCACTCGTCCTCCTGCGTGCAACCCTGCAACATTGGTTTTAGATGCTCCACGACATGAACTCCCTGTGCAATCCTTCCTTAGGTTCTGAAGGTTTTGTCCCTCTTGAGCTTTCTCTAACTTCTCAATCTCTTAGAAAAAGAGAACCCTTTGCACACCTTCCTTGCAACAACCTACAAACACTTCAAGTGTTTGGGTTTCTTCGACTCTACGCACACCTGCAGTAGTAGTCCTTCAATACTTCTACTCATATTCACAACTGAGACTCTCCCTTAGCGTGTGCACTCCTTGCACGGCTCCTACAACCCAATTTCAATTCTGGGTGAACGAGAACAAGAGATAAACTACCCGAGCCTCCATCAACGCACTCCTTGCAGACGACTTCAACTGCACTCCTTGCAGGAATCCTCACTCAGATAGAGAAACAATTGAAACTCATTTCTTCTTCCCTCAGATTTTAAACTCAAACATGAAATCACATACACAACAATAAAGAAAATGCATAACAGGAAAACAAACACTCATGAGCACATCATTTAACATCAACACACAGAGAACAAACACAAAACCATGGATTTGAATGAACTTCTTCTATTAATTCAAGATCTATACATGGATGTTCTTCTATAGCTCTCTGTTATTCTCTTGTTCTCTTCCTGCTTCAATAATCATGCTAATGCTACAATGTACAATGAGGGTGTCTATATCCGTTTTCCCTCCTTCTTTCTAAAACTGTATAATCTATGAATTCAAGTCTATCTACCTGCATTTACTACTATAAATGCCTCCATCTACTTCAGATGAGAGCAGGGCGCTCAAGGTCTGATTACAATATACAAAGGCGCTCCTTCATAAATGGCTTCATTAAAGATTTGGCACATCAACTTCAAAAAGTTTTCCAAGCAATTTATCATGTGCTCAAAAAATACGTTGCACTTTCTCCACGCTCACTTGATATTTGCAATGCTGCTACATCACATAGGGCCTATCATCCAAAGGAAATTTATAGAAAAGATGCATAAATATAGTAATAAATCCTTCAAGAGATTCATCGTTTTTCTTCCTAATCTTAGATATTTATGCACATAATTCATCATAATTATAATGCTCAAAAACATGCAAAAAATCATGCAGAAACTACTCCCATGTGTGAATAGAGGTATCCTATGAAATATCACGACAACTCTTGACCCATCCCATGAGCATGAGAGTGAAAAACCTGCAAATGATATTTTCATTGGAGATATTCTCAGAAAAAACAAAATTTCCAGAACTAGAAAATATGATCAGATGCAGATGTTTCACCCTCTCCATCAAATTTACTTTGAGACAAGATATGAAGTATCATTGGAGGATTATTAAGAGGTACATAACAAGAAATACATCTCCATAAAGGGATATGGGAAGGATTCGTTAATACATAATATAATTAATAATAACGACTCCACAGGATCAACTTGTCATATGACTTTCCTTATAGTTCCATTTCGGTTGACAGGTCCAAGTGGAGTTTCAATAAGTTAAAGGATAAATCCCAATGACAGGTCTCGATCAGACCTACTCTCATTTTGGGTAGTGTTTTTGACTAGTATGTGGACCTGGTTTCCACTAAGAATTAAAATCAAAAGAGGGAAAGACAATAAATTGTCCCTCGAAGAATTCATATAAATTCTAAATCTAATTAAAAGAAAATAAAACTAACTAATCTAACTACTTCTATCATAGGCATTTTCACTAAAAAAACCCTACATGTTATGGTTCACCACTCTAAACCCCTAGTCTTCACGGGATCTAGTTCGTACGAATGGATCTTGAAAATGGAATAGGGTTTCCTCCCCCTCTAGATGATGACATACATTATTTCCATGCGATGGTTGTTGCATCAGTGAAATCCTCGAAAACCAATCAATCTATATTCGTGAATAAGTTAGCAGAGATCCCCAAGGTTATTCTTTTGTTGTCCACCTCCAGGAGGAAGGTTTTGTCCTTGGAAGAGCATGGATTAATAAGTCAATTCATTGGAATATGGTCTTCCCCAAATATGGTGGCCTCTTGCCTTGAAAAGAACTAGAAGCCCCTGATTAAAGGCTCACTCTGTCATTATTTTTGTGGCAAAAAAAATTTCACCTTCCTCTTTGAGCTTGAGGAATATCGAGATATCATATTCATAAGTGGCCCATATTTTTTGGGAGCTAGAGGAATGTACCTGAATAAATGGATCCTATATTTCACTCTAGAAAGTAATGTACCATCGATTGTTCCAATATGGGTCCACCTTCCCCATCTTCCTCTTCACTACTGGAGTGATGATGCCTTAATATACATTGGCAACTCGATAGGTCGATACATAGATTGTGTTGAACCAAGGGAAAATATCTTCTCAAGTGAAAGAATATGTGTAGAGGTTGATCTCAAAAAAGGAATAACTGAAGCAATGGTGATCTATCTAGATAATTGAAAACACATGCAACAAATGGAATATGAGAAATTTACTTTCAAATGCAATATCTTCTATGAATATGCACATTTTGCAAGGAAATATTAAAAGGTGGAACCTATCCCATATAGAAAAGGAAAAGAAGACCAATGGAAGGAAATCTCAAGGAATTTTGGAAACAATGAAAATAAGGCTCAACCCTCTTCAACAGACCCTTCTAACGTAGGAATCAAGTCTCCCACAAAATAATTTGAAACCACTAGGACATTAGGTCCTTATTCTAATCACAATATCTTTGAATATTTATCCCAACTAGAAAACTTCAAAGTGGAAATTTTACCATCCCAATGTAGCATGGGGGTGAGAAATAAGGAGCTATCATATGTTCAATAAGGGGCTTGGTCGTGTTCAATGTTTGTAGCAAACCAAGCACACAGAGAAGGAAAATATGTCTCTTCCAAAATAACAATCCTAGATGAAATAATTTCATAAGACCCCAAAGTAGAGGAATTATAATCTTTCAAATATGTTTGAGTTTCCTTTTCAGAGGGTCAATACAAATCTAAAACAAAAATCCTTGGTGATTATGGACAAGAATATCGACCATCTAAAGATATCCAACTTCATAGAACTGGTGGAAGAACATACCAACATATCAAGGAAGACCAAGAAAACAAAGAAATAATATTTGGATCACAACAAACCATCCCAAGTATGATCAGACCGAGCTCCAAACAAACCAAAAATCAAGGTGTAAACATGGGAAAGAAATGGTTTTTCCAAGAAAATCCTTCCAAATAATGATTTTGGTCTCCTATAACTATAGGGGGATAGGTAGCATCTCCAAGGCTACAAATTTCAAAGATCTAATCAAATCATAGAAACCTATCATTATCATCATTTATAAGACCAACAGGAGCTCTAAATATTTCACAATCTTACGTAAAAAAATATGCTGCGCACGTGACCTCATTGCATTGGATTCCAGAGGTACCTCTAGAGGTATTTTTACAATATGGTATGATCATGAGGTAAGTGTGGAACATCAATGTAACACCCAGCATTGGATTTGCATTAGATTCAAGCATAAGAAGAGTAATATATTCTATTCAATTTTCAATATATAGATTCCAAACAACCTCGCAGAGAAAGATGAGTATTGGAACACTCTCCACAATCTAAGAAATTTGGTCTATTTCCAAAACAACATATTTGTTGTTAATCTAAACATAATAAGGAACAACACAGAGAAGAGAGGGGGAATCTATGGAAGAGACCCTTGCAAGACAACATGGAAGAACTAATATTGGAATGGGATTCATTAGATATTCCACCGCAATGTGGGAGTTTTACTTGGTCCAACATGTGAGAAGGACATGGGCACATAACAACAAGACTAGACCAGTTTCTGGTTAACAATATATTTTTAAATCATAATGCCTCCATAAAATCCTACATTGTCCCCTTGATAATATCTGACTATAAAACAATATCCCTTCATCTTCAATCCCTCCCAAACTATGGCCCAATTACATTTCATTTCAACCCCCAATGGCTTCATTATGAAGAATTCGTGGACCTGATCCAATCGACTTGGGTGACATGGAATCTTAGAACATCAATGTTCATATGGGAGAAAAAACTCATTATGGTCAAGAAATCTCTAAAAAGTTGGGGAAAATCCTCATTATCTTCCCCTACTGAAGAGAAAAGGATCAAAAAAGGTAAAGTGGACAATCTATAAAAGAACTCTCAATCAGATGAAATAATGCATTATCTTCAAAAGGAAGATATGGACTTACAATGTCAATGTTGGATTGCTCTAAATAGGAAATAAGAATACTAGCATCTAAAATCCAGAAGCCTTTGGCTCAAGGAAAGGGATAAAAACATTAAATTCTTTCACAATCAAGCCAATATTTTCCAGTCCAAAAACAATGTGGAGATGATAATGAAAGAGGATGGATCTACTCTTTCATAATTTGAGGAAATCAAATTGGCTTCTCGAACCCATTTTAGATCCCTTTATTCTCAGGGCGAGGATGAAAACAAAACAATTACCTAGTCATTGCTTCAACAAACTCCAATGTTGATGACTAAAGAAGATAATCTTTCACTCATGCAACCATTCTTTGAAGTATATATTACTTCATCCATTTGGAGCCTTGATCCTAACAAATCTTGTACCCCTGATGATTTCTCTATCTCTTTCTAATTCCACTTTTGGGACACCATCAAAATTGATTTCAAATGAATTCTTCATTTTTTCCATAAATCCTTTATATTAGGGGGGCACACAAACTCGTCGTTCATCACCTTAATCTCCAAAGAAACCAATCCCACCTCTTTCTCCCAATTTTGACCGATCTCACTTTGTAATTCCTATTACAAAATTGTAGCCAAAATCATAGCCAGCCACCTCAAAAGTATCCTCTCGAAATTAATCTCACCTAATCAAGTAGGTTTCTTGGAAGACTAGAAAATCCTAGACAATATTGTCCTTTTTCAAGTGGAAATCCACACAAGCTATAGGGTCAAAGGTAAACAATGGTATTCAAAGTCAATATGCATAATTCTTTTGATAGGGTGAAACATTATTTTGTTTTTTAGGTCACGGATCTCTTTGGGTTCAGTAAAAAAATTCATCAAATGGATCTCATGTTGTATAAAAATCCCCTATATTACCCCTCTTGTCAATGAAAAGCCTACATCATTTTTCCTGATAATTCAAGGTCTACATCAAATGTTCTCCATGTCTCCCCTCCTCTTCATTATAGTAGTAGTCGCACTAAGAATAAAGTTGGAAAATGAAAGGGTGACTAGAAATCTATCTAGTCTCCAAATAGTTAGTGTAATAAAAAACATGAATAATTTGTAGTTTGTGGATGATACTCTGCTCTTGGAAGGTGACTCCATAATCATTTATTCACAATTCAAATACATTCTTGACTTCTATTTATATTCTTCAGGAGGATATTTCAACAACAGAAATTGCCAAGTTTACGGATGGAATGCATCACCGAGGATGTTGAGGAACATTGCACAAGTATTCCAATTTCCTCTTGCAGAAAACTAGTCATTGTTCAAGTACTTAGGGATGTTGATTTACCTCAATTACCCCTACTCTCAAGTATGCAAACAAATACCTAAAAATATCAACAAAAATCTCACCTATTGGAGCACACAATGGTTGAACCTAGCTGCTACAATAATCTTAATCAAAGTTGTATTATCAAATTTTACAATCTATCAGTGTTCTACCCTTCTAGAACCAAAATGCATTTCCAGCCAAGTGGACAAAAGAATCAGAACCATTTTATGGAAAGGAGGGAAAATGACATAGAAAAAATTTCATTTGGTCAATTGGAATCAAGTAAAAAAAATAAACTCAGGGTGTATTAGGTATTAGAGAACCAACCTTAATGAACAAAGTGATGGGCGCCAAATTTATTTGGAGGATGATAACCAAAAATATCACCTGGTGGAAACATGCATTATGGAAAAAATATTACAAAGAGAGAAAAATTAAATCTATCGAACTATTACCATGAAGGGACATGGGACAATCTCTCCTATAGTCAAGCTTCTACTTCATTCCAAAGAAATCATACATAAAAATCTCAATTGCATATAAGGACATGGGTGTAAAATCAACCCTTGTAATTCTCAGATTCTTGCCTTTGAGTGGTGCATAGCACTGGCTCCCCTCTTTCCCCTTCACCTTCATATGTAATACTAGGGCCTTCACTCCTTGTCTGAAATTTCTATTTCATTACAAGATGGTTCATTGGAGAAATGAAAAACAATTATCCCCACTGACTCACCTATATTCCCTTGTTTCCCCCTTCTTATCCACTCTTCAAGAATGTGTGCCAAAATATCATCTCTCCAGAGACTCACATGGATGGGTGAATAATATCTATACAATCAACAAAGGACACCAATCCTTAATATAAGTAGAGGACCAAGATCCTAGATCCAACCTATAGAAAACGGTATGGAAATTATATGAAATTCCCAAGGTAAATTTGTTTTACTAGACCCCAACACATAAAAACATTATCACATCAGAAAATAGGCAAAAAAGGGGGATCATTGGGCTCTCATGGGGTGTTCTATGTTAGAAGGATGAAGAAAACAACAACCACATGTTCCTAGAATCTCAATACACAAAAGAGGTATGGAGGATTTCCATGGGAGATTTGTTTCAAATATTGATATGGTCAATTTCAATTTATGATTTCTTCATCAAATAGGGGAACCATTACTCTGTTAATTTTAAAAATAAATGCATCTTTAAGAGGATATGGATAACACTACCCAAATATATCTGTTGGAGAACTTGGATAGCCAAAAAAAAATAAAATTTAGAGGTGAATCCACCAATCCAAATCAGGCCTCATTGGGTTCCTTCTCCCTTCTTGTTGATTACATAAAGTATCATATCAATTGGAAATGGAAAAATATGGAACTATAGGAAATTAATTGGATTTCCAACTTTTGGATCAATAACAATCATCCCTAAGCAACAACCTCCACCAAAACTACCCCAAAATGGGCCCTCTATTTGTCAAAGGAATAATTTAAATAATGTATGTCTTAGTAGAATGACTACATCCTCTTTTTTGATGGAGATTATTGAAGAAACCAAAGGGTGGCATGAGTGGGGGGTAATATTATCAATCCTAGAGTTAACATAGTAATAAGATGTGCATGTGGTCTAGGCACTATGTCAAACAATGAAGATGAAGTGAACACCCTTCTTAAAGGTATGAATTTATCACTATCAACTGGTGTGTAATGAACGATTTTAAATTAACCTCTAGTAATTCTACCAAATGTACAATAATTTCTACTAGGTTTATATAAGAAGAATAATTCCAAATTTTCTCAACACTTACGCAAGTAAAATTTATCAATGAGTAATAAATCTAATTAAACAATGCATAAATTTGAATTAAATACCTTAACTCTGATGCTAATAATCCTTTTTGTTGTCCGTAGCTTGCTTCCTTCCCGCCTCTTTAGAAAACTTACCCAAAACTGACCTCCCTGCCGACTAGTAAGCTCCTAGCCCTAGGATATCAATGGATATCCCATCCCTCCATGCCCAAAACCCCCAGAAACCCCGGTGCACTGCTACAATCCAACTCTCAAAATCCCACTCTCCCTGCAATACTCAGAGCTCCCAAAAATCCTTCTCCACTCTCGTAGAATGATCCT
>ML803014.1:8244-28625 GCA_009831015.1 Picea engelmannii
TCGACCTAATTTGCATTCATTCTGTGTTCTGATTCATTTTCATCACATTTTTAGTATTTTACTCGTCATCAATAACGTATTTTAAGTGGCCATGATTGATCTCGAATCATTCACAGCATTATAGAGATTATATATATATATATATATATATATATATATATATATAAATAATGGTTAATTATATTTTTTTAAGGTAATTGATAATGTAAATTATTACTTGACATTATTAGTTAATAAATTATTACTTAAAAAAGAATAATTAGATAATAATGACGAGAAGGAATTAATTAATGAATAATGATTAAAGTTTTGTACGATAAAAACAAATAGATAAATTAAAAATATATATATTTATTTATAAACATTTTTTATTATAAATTTGGTTAATTATTTCAGTATAAATTTCAGCATTATTTTTTATTAAAAATTTGGTTAATTATTTTATTAGAAAGTTCATCGTTATTAATAATATAATTTAGAAAATATTTTATTATAATAGTGAAAACAATAATTTCCATTTAAATTAGAATTATAAATATTTTATAATATTTTTTTTTCTTTTATTAATAATTTTATCATCCTTCAAAATCTTATTTATAAATTTCAAACATGCTAACTAACTTAAATATTGAGAAAACCAATATAATATCACTCAACTTTATATCGGAAGTTGAAAATCATAAACTAAGCTAAATATTGAGAAAACCAATATAATAGCACTCAAGTAATAATTTCATATTTTTGTATAGTTTAGGATGGATATTGCATTGTAAAGGAAATTATATCATAATATAATTTTGAGATATTTTTCAAATGAAAAAAAAATAAATTCATATTCTAAGTTGAAAAATAGTTTAAATGTAATTCACTATATTAATATTGAGAGGATTTCTAAAAATTAAACTAGAGTTAAGTGATATATATATCTAATCTTTGTCTTTTATAAAATATTTTAATAAATCATAAAAAAATTTCAATGAAAACATTTTTTTTTAATAGATATTAATATTAAATATTAAAATCAATATAAGAAAATAGATGTTAATATTAAATATTAGAATCAACCTAGAAAGAGTAAAAATAATAAAAGATTTGATAAAAGAATAATTGTGATTTCCATAAATTTAATAAATAAAATAATAATTCATAAATTTAATAAATAAATCTAAACCATTAAATAATAATTTATATTTAATAATTTTACATTTCTTTAAATTAATATATTTTTTATACTATTAATTTAATAATATTATATAATATATTCTCAAATAACATATAACATGCAATTACATAAGTTCCGGGGGTAGCTCAATTGGCAAGTGCCATGAAAATGAAGTTCCATGAGGTTTCGAGTTCAACTCTCCTCCACTTACAATGTGTGCCCCTTAACACACGACCACGTGCCCAACTAGTTGTTGATTCCTACATAAAAAAAAATTACATATATATGATTAAAATATCATAAATATTTTTCCAAACAAAAATTTCAATACATTCTTAATTAATTTATCATATAAATAAAACATACCATAAAACCTACTTATAATATGCTCTAAAACACACACATTATTGCAATTCAATATGATTAAAACATTATAAATATTTTTTAAAAGAAATTTTTCCAATACATTCTTAATCAACTTATTATATAAATAAAACATGTTAAGAAACACAAAAATTAATTAAAATTTCTTAACACTTAAATATAATTAAAATATCATAAACTTTTCTTTAAAATTTAATATACAAAAATTGTTTAAAATCTTTTTACACTTAAATATAGTTAAAATATCATAAACTCTTCTTTAAAATTTAATCTAAATTAAAAGAGAAAAAATATTATTAACACATTTATAAACAATAAAACAAAAAAAAAATAATAAAAAAACATATATATTAATCCAAAGCTATCCACAACGGATATTTAAAAAGGAATTTCAATGTATTTTCAAATAAATCATTATATATACACAACATGCTACAAAATATACATATCAATTAATTAAAAAAAACAATTTATATTTACATTTAAATATAATCAAAATAATATTAGTAATACCCTCTCAAGAAAGGAATTAAGAGATTTAGACCAATTTAAAAAGAATAAAAAAAAATAAATCTAACCCTATAATCTCAAATGTGAGATGCCAATGAGTATGTATGTCTTTAGCTTTGCTTCTTAACCGAAAAGTTATATCTCAATAATTAGAAAATTTTAAAGAAATAAAGTCGAAAATGCTCCCAGGTGAAGGAATGTGTTTATCAACTATTTAAAAAAACATATACATTAGACATTAAAGAAATAATTAAAGTTATATCTCAATAATTAGAAAATTTTAAAGAAATAAAGTCGAAAATGCTCCCTGAAGGAATGTGTTTATCAACTATTTAAAAAACATATACATTAGACACGTACCATAGAGTTTTAGCATTGGATTACTTAAAGATATGGAAGAAATTTTAAAATAACAAAATTTGAATAAAAAAATCAAATAATGTTGTTTGATACTTAAAGATAAGAAAAAAAAGGAAATGAGAACATGTCACTAATATAAGATATCTAAATATCATTCCTAGAGAAAATGAGCCAGATTTGATAGGAAGAGATTTTATAGATATTGGTAACGGCCTAGGATTTACTTTCATTATCTCTAGGTTGCCTTGTACTCAACAAATGACATTCATAAAGTTTATTAATTGATTGGCTTCTTTTATGTTTGATGAAAAGAGTTTTATTCACATAGTGGGATTCATTTTGTTAATTGGATTTCATTAATATTAATGGTAGAATGTGCCATCTTTGAAAGTGATTTTCATCATTGATTATAGGGTTTTTATTATGTGTTGTTTTTATTTGGTACATAAAAAATTCATATTCAATGGTGTGTTTTTTCAACAAGTTCATGTCAAAGACATTAAATCAAATCAATTCAAGATCTTATCTCATGTCAATTGATGTGGGATGTTTTAAGGCTCTCCTTTGGGTGAAATCATGAATATGGGTGTCTATTTTGCTTCATGATCCTATCTCATGTCAATTGATGTGGGATGTTTGAAGGCCCTCCTATTGAAGGCGTTGTTGAACATTTTTTCAAAGTGAAGGTGTTGTTGAACATTTTTTCAAGGTGAAGGCGTTGGTGAACATAAAATTCTTGTTAAATTATCTTTTAATAATTTTTAGTGAGAATGAAGTTTTTATGAGGCTATTATGAAATGTTGATTTTTTTTATTTAACTTTTACAAATAACTACACTCATGGGAAACAAAAGTTTGCGCAAGAGAAAATTTGATCACACTCGAGACGAAACTCGCCATAACGAACAAAGGAAAGAGCATTTTTGGAGAAAGAAACAAGAATGTGAAAATATTGAAGAAAGAAGTGATGATGTTGTAAATATAGATTTTCAACAAGAATAAGTCCAACCAGGTATATGCATGTACACATATTGTCTACATTAAAAGTATAGAATCATTTATTTAAATTATTGTTTAAAATATTTAATTGATTGTAATTCAAATTTGATGTTTTTCAAAAAACATAAATAGATTTTCCTCATAACGTCAATGAAGTCGTTGAAACCGAAATTGAAGCAGAAGTTGAATCACCTATTGGTATGTACATAAATCTCTAGATAATATAATATTCAAACACTTGTATATATAATTTAGTGAATTTATGGTTGGGTTTTGTTTTTTAATATAAACTTTAAATTGAAATATGCAGAAGAAACTATCAACATTGATGATGAGATATTAGAAAATGTTGATACAGACAAATTTGGGAAGAAAGAAGATAATCATTATATAAAATATCATGTTACGAATATGTATAATACTTTTTTCAAAGATGAATCAGTGACAATACAAGTTCAACTTTTACTCTGTTTAATAAAGTCAAGAAAGTTAAAAGAAGCTACATCATTATTGGGTATTCAAAAGTCGACAAAAGATACAAAGGTGAAACAAAATGTCTTTGACAATATAACTAGTGTATTAAAATCTTTTGGAAAATCTCGAAAAAAAAATGTCAGTGTTGCACGTAGAGTGATACAAACAACAATTGTTTCATCTAGAAATATAATAAATCGTTTGACATGAAACATATCAAAAACGACGGGAACGTCAAGAAAAACATTGTACAAACATAAAAAATTATGATTGCAAATAGATGCAAATGATGAACTTTCTTGTTGGACAGTTATTTATAGACAACCCTACAAAGATAGACTTGCAGAAAATGTCAAAGAATCGGCTCGTAATTGTTGGTTAACATAATCTCATGTTTCACCACATACAAGGGATGTGTTGCGATGAAGAATATCATGAAAAAAATATGAATAACATCCAAAACATATATTGTCAATGACACAAATTGAATTGTTCAATAAGTTCAAAGAAGAGCACAAAGAAGTTAAAATTTCCATCAATACATTTGTGCAACAAAGACCATGGTTTGTTAGACCCATCATTGTTCGTGACACTTGTTGTTGTCGTTATCATGTGGAATTTGAGTTATATTACAACACTTTTCTTGATTTTGGTAAAACATTATGGTCAATTTCACCTCCTCCTTCCACATTTCGTGCTTTTATATTTGAAATTCTATGTGAAAGAGAAGGTGATGAATTATTTTACCAAAAAAAATGTGTTGGTGGAAAGAAATGTGATCGTTGTGGAAATCTAAGTTTGTTTCACTCAAAGTATCCTATTAATATGAATGATCAATAATTTTCTAATATAACAGTCAATTGGAAGAGATATGAATATATCAACAACACGGATCCACATTCTTCAAATCTTATTTTCAAAAGGATTGATTTGAAAGTAGATAAAAACCGCGTGATAGATTTTTTGAAGAAGTTTGAGGAAGAAATGTATAAACACACCAAGAATTGATATAGAGCTCGATGGAAAGACCTACAATTCAAACAATCTCATGAAGCATTTCCACCGAGGACAATTTTGTTTGTAGTTGATTTTGCAGAGAATTACACATTCACTGCACAAAAAGAAATACAGAGTGAATATTATCATTCTGATCAAATCACTATATTTGTCCACGTTCTATATAGGCATGCTCAACATAGTCTTAATAACATAGAAAGAACCAACGACAATCGACATGTTTTTTTTTACGAAAACGGTTATGTTGCATTTATCGGTTCTCTGGCCAGCCAGAATCAGAAAGTTACAAATTTAAAGAAGGTTGGTGACCTCTAACAGTGCTGCCAACCTTCTTGTGAATGTCTTGGAAGACCATTCCCCTCTACTCCTTGATCTAATTCGATAATATGACAAGGAATGCATACATGAGTAGATTCTCACAAACTGTGAGCATAGAAAAAGACAGAAGCAAAGCATTAAATCGAGGGGGTTGAAATTTTCCCCTTAATGTAGGGGTCCAACTTTTTCTGAGATCCTAAAGAAATGTTGGAGGCCGCCTCCTTTTCTCTGCGCGCTTTGTTACGACAATCGACATGTTATTAAAGAATATCACTTTTATATAAGTGATGATAGAGCACATGATACACATTATGTACAACATTGTTTTGATAAATTTTATGATTCATTGAAAGAACGTGGGATCATATTCGATCGACATTAGATATGGTCAGATGGATGTGCGGGCCAGTTCAAATATTCATGATCATTCTATTGGTTGTGTCGTCTTCATAAGAAATCAAACATTACACATCGTTGGAATTTTTTTGAGACTCGTCATGGAAAATGAGAGCATGAAGGTGCAGGGGCATGTGTAAAATGAGCACTTCAAAGGTATTAGATGAACCCTCATGCCAATCAATTTGAATCTGCTGATCAATTTGTTGAATGGTGCAAATTGGCGCTGATCCATGAAAATAATCCGTCAGGAGATGTGCGTATGTGTGTATATATATACATGTTACACATGTACACAAGATATTTTTATTCACGTGTTCAAATTTATATGATATTTAATCATTTTCTTGGTAGATTTCAAGTTAACAAGTTCTTGTAGTTTTTTTTGGTATGTTGGAATCCAATATATAAATAGATCAAATCCCATATGAGACCGGTACAATACATGGGACATGAAAAGTCCATTCAGTTAAAAAAAACGCTATCAAAATGTGTTTGCATTTGATAGAAGAAATGAATCTTGTTTTTGTTCAGTTTGCATAGAGGACACAAAATCCATAGAGATTTTCAAAAACGAAAATGCGGAATATATTAAAGCTTGGAGACATACCGAACTTAATATAAAAGGGAAAATGCCACTTGCAATCCCAGAGGAGATGGAATCAATTGAAACTATAGTGTCAGTTGATGACGATAGAGTTTATGATCTTGTTAGAGAAGGTAATTTTTACGTTTAAATATTTAAACAACTTGTAGATGTACTTGTGTGATAATATAACATGAACTACTTGTTCGAACATATCGAATTATTTGCAGGAGATGACTTTGTCGTGGTTGCACCTGTAGACAACAATGAAAACATGAAATATTATTTGATGTGATGCACAGAACAAAAGATGAGGTTATTAGAAGATTTTGATGATAACGGTTTTATATATGTAAGAGGATCTATCGTATTGAAAGGATATTGTTTTCAAGAAACCCATCAAACCGATACTCATGTTCACTTTCAAGACTACCAGTCAAATGTCATAAATTGTCAATATAGTCATTTGGTATGTGTAGTGTGCATAAAGTTAATAGAAGTTCGATCAAGAAAAAAAAAAAAAAGTTAGAAAATGGAAAATGTCCAAAGCTGATCATGAACGAATAATTGAAGATGGCATACCATTACGATTTCTTTAAACAAGTGACATGTACATTCCAGAATTTTATATTTTGCATTGAAAGTACACATATTTATGAATATCTAGGATTCTAGAATCATTTGGTTTAATTTACTTTCATGGTCCATTCAAATAAGAAAAGTTATATTTTTGATGAATTATAAAGTTTACCGAGCTTTATTTACAATTTGGGGGAAGAATCTATAGATTGTATATGGAACCTAAAATGACCTATACTTTGGGTGATTATACTTTAAACCTACAAATTATCCATCGTATACACAAATCCTTTAATGCATAATCAATTTACTACATATAGAATTTGCGTTCATTATTTGCAATGATTGAAATAATTTTTCATATGAAGAGGATAACTTCATATCAAAACTAGGACCCATTTCCATGTCATTATAAGGGACTACTCATGGCTTAGAAAACATTTCACTAAATGTAGTACCTCTCATAAAATCATCCACCTCTCTATTAATATCTCTAGGAATAATATCATTCTACAAATAAAAAATAACAGGTCATCTACTAAGGCTTGGTTTGTTGCATTTAGATTTTCATTTTTTTTAATTGAATTTGGAGTATATTGAGAATTCAAGGTAGTGTATGATTAACATCCTAATTAAATATTTTAAAGAAATCTTAAAAAGTATCAATTTTAATTATGAAATTGTGAATTTTGATTCCAAAAGTGTTGATATATTAAATTGCTACAATGTGCATTTAGATTTCAATATCTTGAAGCAAATCAAACAAAATTGAAATTATGAGCTACTTGAAAAATGTGTATGATGAACCTAACACTACTTATATTCTACACATTAAACATAGTTTTCATTAAGTTTGATTGAAAAAACTTAAGTTGAAAACGATTTTAATTTTGTGACCTGATAACAAAAAATAAAAAATAACACCATCTACTAAGGCTTGGTTTACTGCATTTAGATTTTCATTTTTTTAATTGAATTTGGAGTATATTGAGAATTCAAGGTAGTGTATGATTAACATCCTAATTAAAAAACTTAAAGACATCTTAAAAAGTATCAATTTTAATTATGAAATTGTGAATTTTGATTCCAAAAGTGTTGATATATTAAATTGCTACAATGTGCATTTAGTGTTGATTAATTGGGTTGGTTGTCATTGATGTCAACCCTTGAAGAAAGTTCGGTAGCGAATTCCAGTAGAACAAAGGTTTGGGTAATGGACCCAAGTTTGTTTGATGGATACTGGTATGAGTTTTTATATATTTGCAGGTAAGACTATTCTAGATGGATAATACATTTCATGCCATTTCTGGTGGTATGTGGAATGTCACATAACTCCTCACGGTTAGAGAGTTATGGCCATGTGAAGTTGGAGAACCTTCCTGAGTCATCTAGAAGCCCGAAAATGTCAAAGTCGTCAAAGTGTTTGCAAAGAAGAAATTATTTAAATAATAAAGTGAAGTGATGAGTGTACTATAAGTCAAAGAGGATGCAGAAGAAATTATTTAAATAATAAAGTTAATGAAGAACTTACTAATTATGGAAAGTGGTTAAGGTAAGTGGACAAGTGGTCATAAGTGGGTTAACCCTAAAATAAGGAAAGTGGGTTAAGATGGTTAAAAGGTAACTCCTTGAGGATGCTACATGAAAGTATAAATAAGAGGCAAAGGTATCTCATTTAATCACCCATTGAATATCATGGAATATTTATTTTGTGAAAGGTTATTTGGGAATGTATTATTGATAGAGAAAAGCGTGGCAAGAAAAGTGAGGAAAGAAAAGTGCGACAGAAAAATCGCGGAAAAAAAAGTGCGGCAGAAAAATCGTGGCAAGAAAAGTGTAGTAGAAAAAGTGCGGCAGGAAAATCGCGGCAGGAAAAGTACGGCAGGAAAATCGTGGCAGGAAAAGTGCAGCAGAACAAATGCGGAAGAAAAAGTGCGGCAAGAAAAGTGCGGTTGAAAAACAGTGGCAGGAAAAGTGCGACAGAAAAACCGCGACAACAGAATGCTACAAGAATAAAAAGGTATGGTTTTCATGTGTAGTATTCAATTTATGAATCAAGTTGAGGGTTTGCCTTGTAAATATGTTGGATGCCCTCTTCGGAGTTTATGGCTTGTTGTAGAGTTAATCTGAGGTAGTTCTACTAAAGTTTAGTATTGGTTCATGTTTGAGGGCTTTTGGTTGAGGTATGTTGCTAAAGTTGCTGGTACAGGTTGAGGTACATGTTGGTGCATGGTTGATGCACTTGTTTATGGTACAAGCTGATTACAGATTGTTTGGTACAGGTTGGTGCATGGTTGATGCACTTGTTTACGGTACAGGTTTATTGGTACAACTTTACATCAGTATATCTCACAGTGATAGTGTGACAATGGTTCCATCATTCTACTTTTATTTCAGGGCGGTTGGATGGGGAAAGGATAGGTGGTTGTATCCACCTTCCGGTTGTATTTGGAGAACATAGGCGGTTGTAGCCAGAGAATTGGGGAGTTGGAGCTTCCCTCGGGTTGTAGCCTGAGAAACTAGGGGGTTGGAGCCTCCTTCATGTTGCAACTGGAAAAAAAAGGAAGTTGGTGCTTCCAATGAATGTAATTCTTAAAGACATATAAGAAAAAACATTCTGTAGTTTTCTCCCTCTTTTGGTTTCGACGTAAAAGAACTGGTGTACTATGTATGTATATGATTGCTCATTTGTTCATTGTTTATTTACTCTACAATCATTGGATGATAATGCTACATTGATATAACACTTGCATATTGTGGTTAGAAAATGATTGGATTTCTCTATTACTGATTCACCCCCCCTCTCAGTAATCCAACATTTAGATTTCAATATCTTGAAGCAAATCAAACAAAATTGAAATTATGAGCTACTTGAAAAATGTGTATGATGAACCTAACACTACTTATATTCTACACATTAAACATAGTTTTCATTAAGTTTGATTAAAAAAAATCAAGTTGAAAAAGAATTTGATTTTGTGACCTGATAAAAAAAAATAAAAAATAACGCCATCAACTAAGGCTTGGTTCGTTGCATTTAGATTTTCATTTTTTTAATTGAATTTGGAGTATATTGAGATTTCAAGGTAGTGTATGATTAACATGTTCTAATTAAAAATTAATATCACTAGTGAATACTTCCATTAATGGTAGGTGTCATATTAATGGCACTAGTGAATACTTCCAATGTTACATAGAGGTTTGACAATCCATCAACCCTTTTATACCCTTTTCGATACATAAACAATTTATATCAATATAAATTTTAATGAAAATCGCGTACTTATATTAAAGTATATATTAATTTTACATATAAAAATAGGTTATAGATCATGTTTTTATTTCAAAGTATATTTTTATTTCACATTTTCTTGAATAAATATATTGAAAGCTCGAAAAGAAACCAAAGACGAACATAACGAGTTTAGTGTTGGATTGTCATTTCATTGTGAATTTTCAATAAAGAAACCAATGATGAACATAACGAAATTAGTTATGAACTGTCATTTCATTGTGAATTTTCACTTTTGAGTTCATAGTTTTTACTAAATTTTGGATTGATAGGAGTCTACGCCCTATCAAAATAAAGGAGGGGCCTAGATTGATGTGATGATCAATATGCTTAAATTTACAAAAGCATTGTTAAAGTCAATTGATTATCACTTGAATGGAATGGAATAAAATCCATATCACCCAATGAAAACTAGCATTTAACTTGGTAGTCTAATACTAATTTTCCATCACCATGGACTCAGACTTTCTTTTTATGTTTTCACTCTCATAAGAAGCTCTCATATATTTTTAATATACAATATTGTTTGTTGTTTTTTCCATTCTAATATTATTAATAGGAGGTAATTGAGAAGTCTGAAACCTAACTTGAGCAACCCTCTAGTCCTCAACCCTCATCTCTGAGTGTCGTTTAGGGTAATGGGCTCCAAAGTGGGAAACTATAATTTGATTATTTGTTTGATTATTTTCAACCATACTTGAAAATCAATAAAAATTGAAATTATGAGTTGTAGAAACTATAATTTGATGATTTGTTCAAGACTATTTTCAACTATATTTGCAAATCAAACAAAATCGAAATTATAAGTTGTAGAAACTATAATTTGATGATAATTTGATGATATGTTTGACTATTCAACCATATTTGCAAATCAAACAAAATTGAAATTATAAGTTGTACTTGACATAGTACAATGATGTTTATAAATAAAATGAAATAAAACATTTTTAATTTCAGCACAACATCATAAAACATAAATTAACCTTTTACCAAATCATAAAAATTGAAATTACAAGCTGACCATAAAACATAAATTATCCTTTCACCATCATAAACAATATAAGAGAAATCAAAGATGAAACAATAAATTGATATTTTGAGTTTATAATGAAAGTTTGAATAGTTACACCACCAAATACATAGGTTCCACATCCATTTTAGGCTAATAACACAAACTAAGAGGCTTGATTAAAACATTTAACTCCAAAATTATGGACTCTAAGCCATCGCTTTAAGATAGATCACTTCATACCTACAAAATAAAACATTTGTCGAATTCAAAATTAAAAAAGTTTACAATAAAATATATAAACAAATTTAAAATAAAATGTACACATACCATTTTAGATAAATAAAACAAGTTGTGATTAAAGAAAAATTGGCATACATACCAAAAGAGTTAAGTTTAATCCTCCAACATACTCCTTTCCACCAAATATAATGTAAACATATTTTCCACCAAATATAATGTAAACATCTGTAACAATAAAAAACAATAAAAAAGAAACCAATAACACATTTTTTATTTTTTTTGTAAATAAAAATATTGTATTACCTCGCCTTAGAAAAAACCATACATGTCGGGGTGACAGATGCAGGGGGAGTCATCTATGATTCCGAGGGAAAAAAAATAGTCGATTACTCCTGGGGTCGATGCCTATATGGGACTGAAGCTCACCCATGAGATGAACATTCAAACTCTAACTGTGTTGGGGGACTCTAAAATTATCATAAAGGAACTCTAGGGCATGTCCAGAGCGACTAAAGACACACTCAAAAGTATATCCTCAGCCATCAACTCGCTCAAAAAACAATTCACGAGCATGGGCTTCTTCCACATCTTGCGAAAACAAAACTCAAAAGCAGACACTATGGCAAAGGCAGCCAAAAACTTGGAACAGAGCCACCTTCTCACTAACCAAATTCTTTCTAATGTGTGGCTACCTTAATCCTACCCGTCTCGTCATCCCCCCCGTTCCCACTCCCTTTCTCGACATTTTTCCCTGGTCTCCCCTCTCGACAGCCTCTAGCACAACCTTTGTGTTCTCTTTGCGCAGAGCAACACCATGCGACGCAGACCCAAATACCCTTGTACATGCCCAATTTGTGCTATGGAAGACATGCACAAACAGTTTCAAGGTCTGTGGACTGATTGCAGACACGTGGAGGAACGATCAGAATCGAGACACCGGGAATTACAACAGGAAAATCGAGCAATTCAGGAAAATATGGTTGAAATTCAAACTCAAATGCATTAGTTGGAAACCCGACACAATCAGGAGCTGGTCATTATACTCAAGGGATTCAATCGCAACATGAGGTAGATAGGAGAAATTTCCCAATGCTTGGGAAACCCTCAGGAGCAAGCCCGCTCAGCAGGCACAGATGAATCCTGACTTCCATCAACCTTCCATTCGACAACCAACAACGACCAACATGTCCCGATGGCTCAAAGATTCTCTGATTGTGTTTGGGAAGGGGAAAATCAGGAGCAGAACCATGAGGAGGCAAGCCAAGCTGAATAAAATCAAGCAATACACCGGGACGATCTAGGCTCACCCCATGCTTAGCGTAGGTCTTCCATGAATTGTAAATTTATGTTTTTACTGAACAATTTTATAGCCATTTTTACATGGAAAATATCTAGTTTGCATAAAACAATGACCAACTCCCATACTGGCATAGAAAGGCCCATTTGTAACCAAGGCATTAGCAAAAGTATAGCACCCTGTAGTCTGTCTTCTTTTTGGAATTTTGGCAACTTTTGATAATACATAAAAAAAACCTGTTTCTGTTAAAAAAAAAACATACATGTCTGAGTGTACATTATAGCAAGCCAATTGTTCTACCATCGTAGTGGAAACCAGAACACGTGGACAATACAATTGTTCCTTATTCCAAAACCTTAAGAAAAAGAGACAATTGTCAACATACAGTCATGGGTACTTTCCGCCTGTTCTGCCACAAGTGTGGAAACCAGAAAAGGCGGTGGACTGAGCGCCCTGACCACCTATCGAACCAGAACCAGAGACTATGGTGTGAAAAAATTGAAAAAACTTAGCAATTAAAACATATAAAAATCTTGTGAAATCACTAGACATGGGGTGAACCCAGACGTTCATCTTGGCGAAGTCGGAAGACAAAACGATGGAAGCAAGTAGGGCATCGACTCTTCTCAGGATCGCTTGATAGGGAGTCATATAGGATGTCCAAAAACTTGTTGAAGATTCTCTCGCGGTGTTGTTGCTCTGCCAATTCCTTGCGCATATCTAAGATCAAGACTAGGTGGTCTTTCGTTAGTCTGCAAGAGCTGGGAGCTAGGTGAGCCTGTGCATCAACTTCAACATCATGAGCTTGTTCATCACCAGGGTCTTCATCCATGGTAGCAGTGGCAAAGTCATTTGCAATGACGAAATCTGTGGCAGGGTCCTCTTCCATGGTGGTCATTGAATTTTGTCCCGAGTGTTCCTCTAGAGGTGAGACTTCTTCTTCCATAATGCATCCTGTCTTGACTAGCTCCTGGAAAGGGGTGGTGGTGTAGGTGGCGAGCCAGTGATCCAAGGCGGTTGATGGCAGGAAAGGAAGAATTTCCTCCCACTTGGGAGGAATTTCTTCTTCCATCGGGCACCTGCCATGGAGACCCTTTGTGCTTAAAGGATGAGGCTCTGATTGAGCCTCTTCAAACCAATTATGACTAGAAGAGCCCGAGTGGTCCGAGCAGCCGCTTGGTATGAGAGCTAGAGAGGCTAGTGCCAGAAATTTTTGTCTACCAAAATGACTGTAATAGGATGGAACTCTCTAGGGATTACCTCTCTTGCGATGCATGGCTGAGTAGAGAATAAAGAAAACAAAATCACCAATGGTGTGACCCAAGGCGTGGAGCAGAAAAATCAGAATGATACCATGAACAATGCCCAAATGCTCGACATAGAGATCCCCATAGGACAAAAAGACCAGGACGATGGAGGATTTGATGGATTTGGTAGCAATTAGTGCAAGAGTAATAGAAATTACCATTTTCATACTGATGCCGAGGAGCTGATTCCTGGTCTCCATTAAGGCCCATCGCACTAGACCTTGGCACTCAAGTAAACTAACCATCATGACTGGACAAGGGAGGAGGGTGTCGACGAGGGGATTTAACTTTCCTCATATTCACCCCATCCAATGACACGTGCAGTCCATGTGCCACCCCATCTGGGGAGAGGCAATCTTGTAGAGCCAGTTCTTGGCATTGTTGTAGAAGTCGTGAATCTTGATGGTCTAAGGTATTAATGATGTGGATCTCTGCCTGGGTATTGACACCCTCATTGGCTAGTTGATATGCTACTTTGTTGGCCTCCCGTTTAATGTGTGAGGGGATGATAGTGATGGGTGGAAGTAGTGAGTCTTGTAGAAGAGAGAGGGGACCTGTGAGGCACCAATTGGGTGTGATTTTTTCCGTGTCTGATCATTGGATAACTTTTGTGTCCAGAGAGATGATGATTTTAGAATCTCCTTCTACTATTAAGGGTTGAAAATTAAGGCTTAGAGATAATTGGAGGCCTTTGATGAGGCCCTAGAGATCACTGATTTATTCGTATCATGCCCAGGAAAGCCATCTTTGAGGCACTTGATCTTCCCTGTGTTGTCTCTAATGACCGCTCCAAAGCTTGCTGGTCCAGGATTACCCTTAGATGCTCCATCAAAATTTAGCTTCCAAAACCAAGAGGGGGGGCACCTATATATGGTAGAGCATCGTGTTGGAGGGGTGGGGGGATTGAAGATAAGGATAGGTGTCTTCAGGTTGATTCTCTTCTAGGCAGTGAAAATGTAGGATTCTGGTGGGGCATCGGGGATGTCCTATGGAGTCCAAGTTTGAATTTGAATTGTTTACCAAATGCTTGTTGTAGTCGTGTCCCAAATATCAGAGAGGAGAGAGGGTTGAGAGTGGAAGATGCGTCGGTTTCTCTCTTTCCAAATATGCCAAATAATAAGACCTCGCATAAGTTTCCAAATTCTATTTAGAATTGGGATTTTGTAGACCCTAGATCCCTAGTTTATTATATTGCTTAGAATACTAGTTTTCTCATGCTTTGTTTGCCTCGTGATTGTTGTGGCTTGGTCTCAGATCTGATTACTGACGTGACATTGATTGAAGATATGTTCCATTTTTTATTCCTGTTGGTTTCATAAATGGAAAATGGAGGGCTCAATGAAGCCCCTTTTCCTTAGGTTATCCCAGGTGAGGAGTCTATTCCATACCAAGAGCCATAGAAAGGTGGAGACCTTTGGCCAAATCCTGGTCTTCCATATTATGTGCCAAATGTGATATTTTTCCTGATTATGAAATTTCTCTTGAATCTAATAGGCCTCCTCTCTTGAAAGTACCTGTCGTGGAATATCCCCGGTGGAGGATGCCCTTGTTTGTGCTGATACATATTTTCCTATTACTCATTGTTTCTAGCCAAAGTTACATCTTGAAATTGTCCAGTCGATGTAGATCTTGAGGAAGCACTTTCCAATTGCACTAGGGGATGTGGTACTGGGTATTGAGCCAACAGTCATCTACTTTGAGGCCTCTTAACTCTGGAAGGTAGGTCTAGTAGGGGGATAGTATTTCCAGAGATTGCAAGGGAGGGAGTTGTTTCCATGCATATGTCCAGAACTGAGCACTTTGTCCATTTTTAACTTCCAATAAAGCATGTTTTTGGATGAGTGGGCGATTGCGCCAGGGTGCATCTAAATATTAGAGCCTTGGGTCTGATCGTTGAGCCTTATGAGTTCCTATTGATGTATATAGGGGGTGTATTTGTGCCTCTAGATTCATGCCCAGATTTCATGAGGATATTTGAGCCACCACCACCAAATTTTCGCTCCCATAACACTGTTAAGTTTCCATGGATCATGGAGCCCCAAGCCCCCTAGGGCTGTGGGTTTGCAAAGCTTATCCCAACTGACCAAGGCCCAATTTTTTCCCTGTTTGTGGCCATGCCAGAGGAAGTTCCTCTAAAGATTCCTTATTCTTTTTATGACTCTTTTTGTGGCTGCCAAAGCCGAAAACATGTAGGTCGGGATGGCTTGAAGCACCGATTTCAAGAGGACAAGCCTCGTAGGGAGATTAAGGGTTATGAAGGTTAAGGAGCTGAGGTGATTAGAGATTGAGAGGATAAGGGAGTTATAGGATGTATTACGAGCTACTAAGTCTGTGAGGGGTAAGCTAAGGTATTTGGATGGAAGGGAGCACCGAGGGATGTCAAGGAGGTGGGAGATGTGTCGTTGAACTGTCCCTGGTGTGTTGAAGAAGAGTTGTGATTTCTCCAAATTAAAGGTGGTACCAGATGCTTCACTACAGTCTGAGAGTATGGTGAATATTTTGGAAGCTTCCATGGCAATGGGGGTGTTCAAGAGCAAGGTGTCATCAACAAACTGGCCGTGAGAAGTTGTCAGTTGGAGTCCATGTATAGAGAGAGCTTGTAGGGTGCCATTAGCAATTGAGGCTGATAAATACCACCCTAACCCTTCTTCCATGATCACAAAGAGGAAAGGGGAGAGTGGGTCTCCTTAGTGGATGCCTCGTGAGGGGGAGAAAGGACTAGAGGGGACCCCATTAACTAAGATAGAGAAAAAGGTGGATGAGGTGAGTTTCATGATTCAATATATAAAATCCGCACTGAGCCCAAAGGCTAATAGGATGGAGTGCATGTATTGCAGGTTAGTTTATCAAAATATTTAGAGAGGTCAATTTTTGTGAGCATACCTGGAGTATGAGTAGTCTTGAGTGAGTGGATGATTTCATGCACCAGAATTACGTTGTCCATGATGTGTTGCCCCTCCACATAACCTGATTGTTCCTTGGAGATGATACAAGGGAGTATGGGTTTGAGCCTGAGAGCTATGACTTTTGTTATGATCTTGTAGATGACATTACAGAGTGCAATCGTTCAAAACTACTTTGGATTGGTGGCACACTCTTCTTTAGGGATCAAAGTGAGGAATGTGGTGTTAAGAGATGATAACACTTGCTTTGAGGTTCTGGATTCCTCCACTAGTGCGCAAAACTCTTCTCGAACCATCGAACAACAATAATGGAAGAAATCAGTGGCAAAGCCATCTAGCCCAGGGGCCTTACTCGGTGGAATTTCCTTGATAGCATGATCAAATTCCTCTTGCGTGATCGTTCTCATGAGGGATTTATTCTTCTCTGTGGTGATGAGGGTGCAGATATAATGAGTGATTTTTCTGATGGTTGACATTCTATCCAAAGGGGGTTCTGAGAGAAGTTCTTTGTATTATCTTACTAGCTCATCTTCAATGTCTGCATGGTCCAAAAGAGTGTTTCCCTGTGAGTCCTCAAGCTTTGTGATGTGGTTGAATTATCGTTTTTGGATCATGGAGAGATGGAATAACTTTGTGTTTTTTACCCCTCCTTAAACCATTGAACCTGAGATTTCTGCCTCCAAAGAATATCCTCATGTTTGTGTCTTTCCGCAAGTTTCTTTTTTAGAGTCGTTTCCTCCTGTAGCAAGGATTCTGAGTATCTCGAGACATTGGAATATTGTTGAACTTGCTTCAAACGTTGTTCAAGGGCCTTTTTTGCTAGGAAAATGTCCCCAAAAACATTTTTATTCCAGTCCAGGAGATGTAGTTTGAAAATTTTCAGACGCTGGTTGAATTTGCACATCTGCGTGCCATGTTCAATTTATGTGTTGGCCCACCAGGTTTGGGAAAGTTATGAGAATTATGGGTGGGTTAAACGAAATTTCTCAAAGCAGAAGGGTTTGAACTTTGGTGTTGCCATTGTCTCTACCCAAATTTGGACCGACCAGTGATTTGAGCTGGCCTTTGGTAGGATGTATGCCTCAATGATTAGGCCTTCAAGCATTATGTTTTCCTAAATTAGAAAATGATCTAGGCAACTAGCAATGTGTTGAGTCCCTGCTCGCTTGTTGGTCCAAGTGTAGGGGCCATTCCTCATCTCTATGTCAATTATATTAAGGCTATCTATAAGGTGGAGAAACTTCTTTTTGTCCTGTTTCAGGCATTTTAGACCCCCACGTTTTTACTCTAGGGTGAGGATGATGTTGAAATCTCTTCCCAGGATCCATCATTCTTGTCCTCGTAGTGTGTTGATGTAGGAAAGGATGTCTATGAAGTGATATTTTTCTTGTTTGAGATGAGGTCCGTAGGAATTTGTAATGAATCCTTCTTTACTAGACCCTATCACTCAATATTTAGTTGTGAGCGTTCCCACTGTTGAATAGGCGGGTTCTAGGATGATATTGGCTAGATTCCAGAGGATGGTTAATCCCCCTGCTGCCCCTTTGGAGTTAGAATAGGTGAAGTTACAGTGCCTCCAACATATTCTGAATGTTTCTTCTTCCATATTACCTGCACTTTTGATTTTTTGAAGTAGCAATATATCATGGTTTTCTGATTTAACACAATTTCGAAGAATCCTTTGTTTGGATCTTCCATTGAGACCTCTAATATTCCAAGTGATGATCTTGATCATATTTAATTGTGGGGAGGGTGAAAAAATCCTTTTGAGAGGCATTGTATTTTCCTTGAGTTAATCATGAAGTTTCCTACCTCTTTGATTAGTTGTTGTGTTGTCTTACACCCTCGTCTCTTACTTTCTTTTTGGTTCCTCTTGGGATCTGGATTGGGCTCCAAGTCTACACCTAGACGAGAGGTGGCTCCTGTTGTGGAGTCGATGAAGACTTTGTGGACTTTTCTAAGTTGTTCCACCGGAATGGACTGTAGTTATTTCTGGTTGAT
The DNA here is from genome assembly GCA_009831015.1 of Picea engelmannii. Lineage (NCBI taxonomy): Eukaryota > Viridiplantae > Streptophyta > Pinopsida > Pinales > Pinaceae > Picea > Picea engelmannii. The sequence continues at coordinate 27,081 of ML803014.1, forward strand.
GTCACCGTCATCATGTTCTGGGATTGTTGCTGGTATTGTGTAAGCTTGGGGATTCTGGCATGAGATCTATTCTAATACTGGCTCAAGGGTTTTCTTGTCCCTACCGGTTCCTTTTCCCGGTGCCATATTTTTTTGGGGGTTTTCCACTTCCTCTGTGTTCGGTAACTTGCTGAGAGCGTCAAAGGATTTTTTGGTTTGGATTTACTTTTTTTCTATCTGCATGGATTTTTTTGATGTGTGCTTCTTGTGCCCTTGCACCTGGGTGAAACCATCTTGTTGCGCTTCCTCTGCTACTAGTAAGTGTTGTTGCATCGAGGGGGAAATCTCTGAAGAGATGCCCATGTTCATGGAATTTATGACATCTAAAGGGGATGTGCTCGTAGTCTATGGTTTGTTTCCATTGTTTGTCCTGATACTCTATGGTAACAGATCCTGGTAGGAATTTTGAGATGTTCATGTACACGCATATTCGAGCATAGGAAGTGTATTTTCACTACTTTGTAGCCTCTGAAGATTTGACATATCTTCCTAGAATGTTTCCAATGCTCGTCGGGATTTCATCGAGCCAAAACTCCTAGAGGAGGGAATATAGGCGTATCCAGACTCGGGCAAAATAAAACTCTTCCTTTTCCAGGCATAAGTGGTTTGTCCAGAACGTGCTCCCCAAATTCGCACAAATTCAACACAGAACCAGAAACAAATGGAACAACGTAGCCTTCTCCAGGCTAGGGTTATCGATCGTCAAAGGGGAAATAAAGAGGAACAGGTGTAATTTGGACCGGTTGTCCAAAAACACGCTCAGATTTCACCTGAAACTCGCACAAACCGTAGCGCCCGAACTGTGGAAGAAGGTGGACGCCATTGCAGCCATGAAAGAAGAAAGAAGCTACCTGGAATCTCACACCAGGCACGCATCCAAGTTACGAAGGTTAATCACTAAAGAAAACAACAATACAAACAGCAATACAAACACCAAAGCGAAAACGGTGGTTAACCTGTCTGCGCGCGCGTTAAACGAAGCTGAGCTGAGCGTATTAGAGAAAGGACTAAACTTTTCTGTCTCTCCAACCTCCGTACCCATCGATAATATCATTTGTTGCATGGAAGACAGCATACAACACCTTGCCGATGAAGACAAAGAATTAATACGCCAGGACTGCTCAGTGATTCTGCGCAAAGCTAAACCTCCAAAAAGCAATTTGAGTAAAGAAGAACACGCAGCCTTAAAAGACTTAAGAAACGATGAAAATCTGGTGATCCTTAAAGCAGACAAAGGTGGCGCCACCGTACTTATGAACCTCAATGATTATAATAAGAAAATGAATGAACACCTCTCTCAGAGTGGCAGCTATAGAAAGCTTAATTGCAACCCTATTAAGAAAATCATAAAGCAAGTAAATATTGCCATCAACAACTCCAACCTAGACGAAAGAACTAAGAAACGTTTAACCCCAAGCAATGAGATCACCCCTAGAATCTATGGTTTACCGAAAATTCACAAAAAAGATATTCCTCTTAGACCCATAGTAAATACCATAGGCTCAC
>ML803014.1:54234-90473 GCA_009831015.1 Picea engelmannii
GTTTCCCCGTAGGGGTTTTACCACGTGAAAACATCGGTGTGTTGATCTTTGATCTGGTTATGTGAGTGGTTACTGAAGGTGTTCGTCCTCTGTTGGAATACCTGTGTTGTCGAACAGAATGTGAGGCAAATGCCCATGTTAGACGAGATACTAAAGGTCATGGAGGCCTCTGCAATGTCGCATTTCGATATGCCCATTTTCCGATCATATGTCCATTCTTTACCAGCCCCATAATAATTGGATGGTAGGATGGTATAATCAGGGTGCATGTGCACGAAAAACTTTGTATAAAAGTGTCTATCAAAGTAATGTGGAACCTCATCATTCTACGACAACTTCGAATATGCTGCCAAAAATCTATTATAAATATGTCCTGCTATGTTGGGGTGCTTAAAATATTGCACCTTCAACATCTTTCGCTTTGGCCGGGCCTCTTTGAAATTGAACATAGAAATTGCATCTTCTTTTGAAACTCTACTTTTTACTACATCCCATTTATCATGGTCCATCACCTCCGACTTTTGTCTCCTCATCAAATCGATAAAATTTTCATTCGTTGGCTCCATATTTTGATATGCATCCACAAAGTTCTCTAATGAATGAAAAACAATCTCCAATATTTGCTTACTCTCCCGAGGGAGATCCAAGTTTCTGAAATCATTTTACAAACTTATTTTAACACTTGAGCATCACTTGAGGGTCATTGCTTCAATAATCCCTTCCCAAGGAAGCTCATCACCAACATCCAAAGGATAAGTGGACGTAGGCGTGTAATATTTTGTTTCTAGATAGCGCCTCATGAATCCACCTTCACCCTCTTCACCAACATTAGAATATTCATGATACCCACTCTCTCTTTCATTATATTCCCTCGCATTAAACTCAATGTCTACACATACACATTTGAAATTTATTACAACATTTAACAACGACATAATTTAACATAAAAAAATTAAAAAACAAACACACACATATAACATAAACATAAACGAAAATACAAAAAAAAAAAAAATTTCCAAACATATTTTCTTGTCCTGATGTATTCCCTACATTATCCAGTGTTGGAGTATTAATGTGCAACCTATCTAAGAAAGTTGCATCCATAACACTATTTTGAGCACATTCTTAAGATGATTTATTCACATATTCATTTGATAATCTCCTCTTCTAACTAGATTTTCGTTGGCCACTCAGAGTCTCAGTCGAAGAAGGGGTTCCTCTTCTTCCTTCATGGGATAGCCTAGAGCGTTTGCGAGGAATTTTTGGAGACTCTTGTCTTGACATCTCGCCTCGATATCTGTCCTTTGAAAATTCATGAATATGAAATTTCATAACACAATCATTTAAGAATTTATAACAACTTCAAAGCATCAAAGATATATATTGAAAAAACTAGAACAACTATACTTTTTACTATGATGCTATATATAATGAACATGAAAATATTTAAATATAAAAAAATGTAACATGTAGAAGATAATCTATATCTATGTAAATTGTAGAAGGTAATTTTTAAGATAATCTATGTGTAACATGTTAAAATTTAAGGGAAAAAAATATAGCTAGCTAAAAAAGAAACATTTATTTTAATTTCTAAACATTAGTTACTTTTATATTACAATCAACAAGACGTTAAAACTTCTGATCCATAATCTAGTAGCCTAAAAACAATCACTGGTTTTTTTTTTTACTTAAAACTAAAACAAGAAACAATATTACATGATATGTTGTTGCTATCCTCTTAGATATATGCTCAGAAAAAGCTTCAAGGGATCATGGATCAAACCCTTAGGGAAGATCTCATCATGACACTTGGAACAAATTGTCAAGAAGAAATTTTAGGGTAAAATATCAAAAGACTAACCAACAACATACACAGGTGGCACCAACAATAGAACAGGACAACGACAACATACATAGGGTGGCATTATTAAGGAGATGAGGACGACGACACCAAAAAAAAATTGAGGAGGACGACACCAGCAAGGAGAACTAGAATCCCCAAACAACAACCAAGAAGAGATCTGCGGCAAGATGGAAAAGACCCTTAGGGGTCAGTGACAACAAGAGGTTGAAGAGGTAATCCCACGGTGGCTTAATACACCAAAAAGAACTATCCTAGAGGGGTCGCAACCACTCAATTAAATAATTAAATAATTTAAACAAATAATATTTTATAACATAAAATATTAATTGTTAAATCATAAAAAACAAGAAGAAAAAAACAAGTCAAGGAGAGGAAATCCAAAGTCAAGGAAACTAACTTTCTTTACGAAGAAGCAAATAACAAAACCAAAAACCCACACAACAATTAAGGGGGCCATAAATCAAGCAAGGGTGGTTTCAAGACAAAGTCAACAATTAAATTATTTCAAAGTCAAGGAGGTTTAATTTCTTTAGGTAGAAGCAAAGAACAAAACCAAAAACCCACACAACAATTAAGGGGGGCGTAACTCAAGCAAGGGTGATTTCAAGACAAAGTCAACAATTAAGTTCTTCTTAATGGCAGAATGTCCACATGATTCTCATGATATTTACTTATAAGCTTTTATTATCCCATCATATGAGGAAGATCAATGATGTGATCATTATCTTCTTAACTAATCCTAGGTCTCATGGACCATTCCGAGAGAGAAGAGGGTCACACATTATCTCAACTTGGTACTTAACCAAGAAACAAAATAAACCAAAAACCCACACTAATAAGAGTTTTCATATATGAATTTATGTGATGTGTGAAGTAAGTTACTTTCAGATTTGCAAAGAAAGAATGAAGTTTAAGAAAAAATGAAGCATGGAATTCAAATTTAAATGCTCAAATACAACTTGAAATATAAATTTTCTGCATCAAATATGAGTGAAAAATGCACAAATTTATAAAGGAAATCAATAGAATTTACTATAGAATGCAACATGTCTATGAAATGAGCTTAAAACAAGATCTGGAAATTTGTTTTTCAGACTCAAACATTATCTAGAAATGTAAATTTTTTACTTATATTCAGTGATATCAATTCATAAAATGTAAAACAAAACTCAAAATCAATTTCCAAAGTACAGAAAAACTAAGTAAATGAGTCTACTTGGATTGGAAAATGACATTTTTTAGACTCAAAACAAGTCTAGAAATGAAAGTTTCTACACTAAACTAATTTCTAAAGTAATTGAATGTTGAAAATGCACAAAATTACAAACATAAATCTAAATTGTAATTTTCAACATGCATTAAATTTAATTTAATCTAGTGTATGAACAAAATTGAGGGTCCTAGATCACTATGCAAAGTTGCCATGTCCTTGTACATGGACAGGGCTGAATTCATCCCTATCCATGCACAGGGACAGGCCCAAATTTGGGCCTATCCTTGTGCATGGACATGGCCGAATTCGACCATGTTTGACCCTGTCCATGCGCAAAGAAAGACTGGAATTCAGGGTTGTTCCTCTGCATGGACATGTCTGAATTCAGGGATGTCCTTGTGCATGGGTAGGGATGAATTCATCCATGTCCATGCACAAGGACATGCCCTTATTCGGGCTTGTCCCTGTGCATTAAAAGAGCCAAATTCGACCCTATCCATGCAAAGGGATAGGCCGAAATTATACCATAGAAATAAAATCTTAAAACAAATGAATTAATTCCTTAATCATTAAAACATTTTAATGATTTAATAACAATACTTCTCAATAATGAAAAACTACCCCAAATCTACCTCTGTAAGGACCACTGATTTGCGTACACATCACATGAAATCTAAAATTATATTAAACAAAACTAATCCAAAAGATATTATAATTTTTTCCCCCTTCTTAAAAAAATTATATTAAAAATACGAGAATACAATGGGATTTTGACCAACTTTTAAACTGTAAACCATAAAAGTTCAAACTATAATGATATATATTTATATATACATATCAATGGACAGTGCTGAATATGACCCTATCCAGGTACAGGTACAAGCCTACGTATTGTTTAACCTACACCCTATACCGGTGGAGAGAACTAATTTAGTGGACTTCAATTTTTTGCAAGTTGTATGGTTTGTTCCCAGAATTTTCTGTTACATTTAAAATTCAGAGTGGTAATTCTGCGTCTGTATGGTGGTTACCTCATGACTGAATATTTTTCCTAGACGTTGAAAATTATCCCTCCTGTTTGCAACAATTGACATCATTCTACTAGCTAGTTAATGTAACGAGGGTTGGATATATTTATCAGAATATAGTTAGTGCCTAAATTATTGCATGATGACAATCATTGTTGATTAGTATGACAGAAAGCAAGGAAAGGGGTACCAGTTCATCCTAATTGACTCGATTTACCATTTTTGTGTTGCATTGGCCAACTATTTATTAATACTATTTGTTGCAACACATGAGTTTAGAATTCCAGACAGATTGGAAGTCGTCCTGTGTTGTAGCACAAAGTGGTGTTTTATAAGGATTCAGTATAATGATCCTGGTCAAAGTGGGTTCGTTTGTCTGTCTGGGTAGTATATGTCCTTCATGTCATCTTGTTGTTTTCTTATTATACTTTTATGCTACCTTATTTGTTATGTGGTATATTGTTTTCGTCGAAATGAACTCTTTCATGTATCTATGTTCTAGATATGGTTTATGTCCTCCTTTTGGTTTTTTATTAGACTTTTATGTTACTCTGTATGTTATGTTAGATCTTGGTAATGTATCTCAGGAACCGAATTTGGGCTTGTCCTTTTGCATGGACAGGGCCGAATTCGTCCCTATCCATGCACAGGGACAGGCCTGAATTCTACCATAGAAAAAAAATGTTAAAACAAATGAATTAATTCCTTAATCATTAAAACATTTTAATGATTTAATAACAATACTTCTCAAGAATGAAAATCTACCCCAAATCTACATCTGCAAACTGTAAAACCATAAGAGTTCAAACTATAAAACCATAAGAGTTCAAACTGTAACGATATAGATTTATATATACATATCAATGGACAGGGCCAAATACAACCCTGTCCATGTACATGGACAAGCCTGAATTCGGGCATGTCCCTGTACATGGACAAGGCCGTATTTGACCCTTTCAACCTTAACTGTGAACACATGCTAATCATTTACAAGATTAGTATGAATCCCATTAATCTGTGTAATCAATATTGTTATTATGTGAACAATTGTCATCACTTATGGAACTATCAACACTAGTGCTTTGTAACTCAATTATCTCGTCTTGAATACCTTGTAGATATTACATATGTCAAATAGAGTAAGTCCATTGAATTCACATACAAGATTACAACTTATGTAAGAGTTAAAGGGTCATCACAGTATTACCACCATTGATATGATATGTTATTAATATAATCTAAGCCATTAACTTTTCTTTCCTCATAAGGTTGACAGGGTTGTATTCATCCTTGTCAACCTTAGGAGGAGGTTGACAGGGCCGGATACGGCCTTGTACATGGGTAGGGTCGTATTCGGCTATGTCAACCTCCAATGTGAACACATGCTAATCATTTACAAGAGTAGTATGAATCCCATTAATTTGTGTAATCAATATTGCTATTACATGAACAATTGCCATTAATTATAGAACTATCAACACTAGTGCTTTGTAACTCAATTATCTTAGCTTGAATACCTTGTATATATTACATATGTCAAATAGAGTAAGTGCATTGAATTCACATACAAGCTTACAACTCATGTAAGAGTGTAAGGGTCATCATAGTATTACCACCATTTATATGATATGTTATTACTATAATCTAAGCCATTACCTTTACTTTCCTCCTAAGGTTGTCAGGGTTGAATATGACCCTGTCCATGTACAGGGACATGCCTGAATTTAGGCCTATCCCTGTACATGGACAGGGCCATATTCAGCCCTCTCAACCTTAGGAAAGCAAAGTGAGAGTAGAAGTGTTTAATTTGGGTATATAAAAATCAAGAGTTATTATTAAATATATTTGGATCTTTTTCATGTATAATTTTTTTAAAGCACATATTTTTTTTTCTATATATAAGAAGATCTACTTCCACTTTTTCCAAATAGTTGTGTAGATCTTGGGTTATTAATTTCCTTGTAGTTAAGGAAGATATGTTCTTAACCAATCAAAAATATTTTTAAATCATGTTATAAAACAAAAACAATTTCATCATATCAATAATATATCACTAATGACATACCTTAACATAGTTTGCAATATAATAAGAAACATTAATCACTAATGACATACCTTAACATAGTTTGTAGTATAATAAGAAACATAAAAATCATGTAGATTGCAGGAAAACCTTACCTTCAACCCCACACATATAGAATAGAAAATCGTATAAAAAAATTTCAAATCATGAGAATTTGTCATCAATTTTTTATCCATCATTACATCCATGGGGGAAATTTCACAGAATGCACTTCGAAGGGGAATTTGGTCATATTTCAAAATGAATGAATTGAGACGAAGGAAACCTTCATGGGGTGATACAGAGTTGACCTTTTCTTTCCTCCTAAGGTTGACAGGGTCGAATACAACCATGTCCATGTATAGGGATAGGCCGGAATTCAGGCATGTCCCTGTACATGGACAAGGCCATATTCAACCTTGTCAACCTTCTAAAACTCTAAGACAAAATAAAACTAAAACAAACTGTAAAAAAAATTAAACGAGTTACCTGGACCAACAATAACCATCTGCAACCACAAATTCCATCAACGATCACCTGCAACTACAAATGCCAACAACAACCAATGTCTTCCCATAGCTACGTTTGCCAACACCAACGTCCTCCTGCAGCTAACATCCACAACTATCAAACAATATGCATCTACAGCTCCGGAAAATTATGGAGTGAGCAATGTGCGAGTAATATATAAACGATTTTTCAGTTGAAAGCGTTTTTTGACCGAAATATTCTTTCAACTAAAAAAAACGCTCGGTCGACAAATATTTTCGGCTGAAATACCCTTTCAGCTGAAACAACTTTTGGCCGAAAAAATTTACCAGAAAAAAAAATCTCCCAACTAATATGGTACATGACAGTCGAGGCCATCGTCCCAGTACCATTTGATTTGACATCCAATGGTTTGGTTGAACAATGTTTCAGCCAAAAATATGTGGCTTTCGGCTGAAAGAATTATTAGTTCATCTGAAACAATGTTAGTAGGAATTTTGGAAACTCGATTCTCACAGAAGTGTTACCCAACTTCGTGATTTTACCCCTATGTATATCTCCTAGATCAATGTGTTGTTGTTGATAGGAGAAAACCCACCATTGAGAAGGAAATGATGAATCCTTTCACATTGTCAAGAGAGAAAAACATTGGATGTAGAACAAGATCAATATGACTCAAGGAATTGTTGACATGGATGATTAAGACAATGAAGGAATGAAAAAAAAAGGTTATAAAATCAAAACTTCCATTGAACAAGAGAATGCCACAATAAATGACTTGGGTAGAAATTGATACCAAAAGAGACCATTGATACATAATATAGACTATCAATGTAAGAGGCATTGAGGTATAACTCCATAAAAATTGGAAGTCTAATCAATTTGCAAGAGTTTGAAGGTGAACTTTAGACCTTGGTACATATCCTAATGTTATACTAAAATCCAACTATGGAGACAACTAAATCAAGAGCATTTCTTTGTAGTTAACAAGAGAAGAAGACTTTAATAAAGAACACAAATGACACAAGCAATTACATAGTACACAAAGATTTTACCCTGGAAACCCTAAATTGGGAAAACCAACATTCCTTAAGTGTTCTGCTCTCTTGTTGTCTTATTCAATCTGAATAAAAGGTTACATGTCTAACCTTGGTCCACACCTAAGACACAATCAACATCATACCCTCTTTCCTGCCCAAGAACAACCCTGTAGCCAATCTGACTTACATCTACATGACCAACAACTTACGATTTGTTAATTCATTAACATATTTTGCATTAGCCTTTACATCCTTACAACACACCTCTTTATAGGATTTAATATGGGAAAACCCTAAATATTGGAGCCCAAAAATGGTTACAGATCCATGTAGATCATTTGCTACAAATTCTACAAATCCCAGGATTTTGTTACAGTCGACTCCAAGTTGTATTATTGGTCGACTAACAATCGAACTTCCTTCATTATTTAGTCAGTCGTCTCACGCCCGCACTTGAAGGTATTATTGGTTGGCTTTCATTCGATATATTCGACTTCAAATTTACCTGGTTGACTACCTTGACCTTCGAATTGTTGTCGATCCACCTCAACCTTCGATCGTCAGTCGATCTACCTCAACTAGACTTTCACTGCAAAGAATATAACAAACCAATATTCTCCCACTTGTTTTCTTCTTTGCTGAAACATGAGATTCTTGGACTTTCATTCACACACCCAAGCCGGTAATTCCAATTGCCTCTTTGCACCAAGAGAACTTCACAACACTCACATACTTGGTCAACGAGTTTGTTATGTTTTCCAATGTGTCTACTTTATCCAGTAGCACCTTGTTACTTTCTGTCATATCTCTTACGAAATGGTATTGTAAATAAATGTGCTTAGTCTTCAAATGATAAGCAGGGTTCTTTGCCAGAAATATTGTTCTTTGACTGTAGCAACTTACCTTCATAGATCTCTGCTCAAACCCGATTTCTGAACACAACCTTTTCATCCATATCGCATCTTTTCTTCCATGAGTGGCCTCCATGTATTCAATTTCTTTTGTTGACAAGGCTATTATTGCCAATATCTTACTCATCCAACTTATTGCTCCACCAAACATATTGAAGACATATCCGTTGGTTGACCTCCGTCGATCCAGATCTCCAACCCAGCCGGTGTCAACAAAGAAATGTACATATAACTTTCCACTGTCACCTCCAAGTCTTCCTTGGTATCATATAACATAGTTCTTCGTGCCACACAAATACCTGAATACTCTCTTGAAAGTTTTCCAGTGATCCTTTCTAGGTGTCGACATGTACTTTCTCAACACTCCCATTGCATGGGAAATGTCTGGTCGAGTGAATACCATCACATACATTGGACTACCAATAACACTTGCATAGGGAACACATACCATGTCCTCTATTTCTTCATGTGTCTTTGGACACTGTTCAGAAGTTATCCTTTCTCCCACATGAATTGTCACCTTCACTGGTTTGCAATCTTGCATGTTGAACCATTTTAGAATTGTTTCAATACACTTTGTCTGATTCAACCAGAGCTTTGTAGCAGCTCGATCTCTCTTAATCTCCATTCCCATAAAAAGGTTAGATGCACCGAGATCCTTCATGTCAAACTTGGAGGATAACTTTTTCTTCACCTCCTTTATTGTGTCCATGTTGTTTCCAATCAATAACATGTCATCAACATACAAAGCTACATATATGAAATTCCCACCTTCTTCCTTGGAATATATGCAATGATCAACTTTGCTTCTCAAAAATCCAAAACTAAGGATGCATGTGTCAAACTTATGGTTCCACATCCTTGGCGATTTCTTTAGACCATAAAGGGATCTTTTGAGTTTTCACACCAACTCTTTCTTTCCATTTACTACAAATCCTTCAGGTTGTTTCATGTAGATTTCTTCTTCTAGGTCCCCATGTAGGAACGTTGTCTTCACATCCATGTGTTCTATCTCCACATCAAATGGTACAGCCAAAGACATTAGTACTCCAATGGAAGTTATTTTTACAACAGGGAAAAAAATATCACCGAAGTCAACTCCCTCAACTTGGGAATAACCTTTCACTACCAGTCGAGCTTTTAAATTCTTGAATTGTCCTGTGACATTTATATTCTTATTGAATACCCACTTGTTACAGATGAGATTTCTTCCACTGGGTAACTTGACTAAATCTTGTGTCTCATTCTTGTGCAAGGATTCCATCTCTTTAACCATGGTGTCCTTCCAGAGTTTACCCTCTGCCGAGTCGACTGCCTCATGGACCAACTTGGGCTCATCATCTATTGCAGTTAGCACGAATGTGGAACAAAATTTGGGAGTACTATACATTTCGACTAGTTTTCTTATTCTTTCTGACCACCTTACCACCAGAGTCTGTTGTTCTACCTCTTCCTCAGATTCAGTCGACTCATCTAAATCATCTTCTTCATTCCCCAGTTCAAACCGCACCGTATCAAGATTATTCTCATTCTGAACAACTTCTCCAGGCTCATAATTACCTTCGACTTCTTTGAAGACCACATATCGATTGTACATTGTTCTCCTTAATGTAGGATCCAAAGGCTTATATCCTTTCATTCCTTCTTTATATCCAATGAAAATACATTTGACAACCCTACTGTCTAGCTTGCTCCTCTTTTCTTTGGGAACATGCACAAATGCACCACATCCAAATACTTTGAGATGTGCCACTGAAGGATTCTTACCTGACCATACCTCATGTGGAGTCATGTCGACTAGCGCTGATGAAGGAGACATATTCACTAGATATCTTGCAGTGTCGACTGCCTCCACCCAAAATTCTTGTGCGAGCCCAATACCACTGAGCATGCTCCTTGACTTATCCATCAACGTTCTATTCATTCTCTCGTCCACTCCATTTTGTTGTGGAGTATATGGTGTGGTATTTTGGCATGCTATGCCAATCTGCTTACAAAACTGATCAAATTATTTTCCGTATAATTCACCACCATTGTTAGTTCTCAACACTTTAATCCTTTTCTCTGCCTATTTTTCCATAAGAGCTTTAAACTGCTTAAATATCTCGAAAACCTCTGATTTCTTCGTCAAGAAATATATCCATGTCTTCCTGGAAAAATCATCTATGAAGGAGACATAATACATGAATCTACAAAGTGAAGGCATTGTAACCGGGCCAAACACATCACTATGAACCAGTTCTAGAATCCCATTTTCCCTTGTCCCTCTAGATGGGAACCTCACCCGACTTTGTTTCCCATATATGCAATGTTCACAAAATTCAACCTATAAACCGCATTCAGGTAACCCTTTGACCATACCTTTGTTGTGCATAGCTCGAAATCCTTTTTCTCCAATGTGTTCCATCCTCTCATGCCATTTCCTAGTCGGGTCGATTTTATCATGTCTTATCGAGTCAGTTTGAACCAAATTAGATCGATTCGAGTCGAGTTCAGTCAATGCCAAGTCGAGTCAGGTCACAATCGAATTGATTTCAGGAGCAACAATGTTGTTTCATCCATTCAAGTCGACATTCCCTAACATCTTGTATAGGGTACCAATCCAAACTCCTTTCATTAATACCATCACACCTTCGACCATCTTGCATGAATCCTTCTAAAATAGAGTATGCACATCTACATCACTCATCTTGGTGGAATATATCAGGTTTCTTGCCAAACCTGAAATGTGTAGCACACTCGGAAGGGTTATTTTTCTCTCATCCTATAGTATCATTTGAAATCTTCCTCATCTCACAATTTTGGTTGTCGAGTTGTCCCCTAAGAACACATCACTCCCATCATATCGTTCATTTTCAGAGAACCATTCTTTATGTGGTGTCATATGATACGATGCTCATGATTCGATCAACCAAACATCTTGATCTGAGTGTGTACTGGTCGACATCAAGTACACATCACCTCCCTTATCTGAGGTTGTCTTTTTCTTAGTCGACTTCTTCTCGTCGGATCCAAAACTGATTTATGTTTCCTTCGAATTACAGTCCTTTTATACTTCCCAACTTTACTGCATTTCCAGCATCTTCGTGTCGAATGAACCAGGGATTTAGATCTACCCTTTGACTTGAAATTATGGGAGAATCTTTCTTTATCTTTGTCTATCGGTCGTTATCTCACTACCATAGCATCTTTGATCGATCCTTCCATGTTCTTCCTTCTCATTTGTTTCAACAACAGAGAAGAAACCACGTCCTCTAGCATTAGTGTGGTTGTATTACTCCCAATAGCCATGACTAAGTTATCCCAGGGGTCTAGCAAAGAACATAATAGGCTAATACACTTCTTCTCATCAATGATCTTAATATCCATAGATGATAATTGGCTTAGCATAGTATTAAACACATTTAAATACTCAGTCATCGAACTGCCATCACTTATTCTCAGAAGATACCATTTCTTTCTGAGAAACAACTTATTTACCAGAGATTTTGACCGGTATAATATTTCCATCTTTTCCCACAATTTCTTGGTTCAATCTTCACCTTAGACATTCAGCAGCACCGGATTTGCAAGATAAAGTTGAATCGTACTTATTTCTCTTCTTTCAAGTTTCTCCCATTCTTTTGTTGACTTGCCTGTCGGCTAGGTACCTGGGCAGACCACTATCTATTATTCTCGATCTATAAGTAGATCTTCCCTTTTAAGCTTCCAAAGCTCAAAATTCTAGCCATTGAATTTTTATATCTCTATTCTGGAACTTCTCTCCATTCTTTACCATGATCTTTAACATAATTTATGACTTATGACTCTTACTGTACCTAGGGTTTAGTTATCAGATTCAAGATTGGTAAATCAAGATCTGATATACTTTCCAAAGAATAAAACTACTCTGATAACTCACTTGTCAAGGCAGACCTAATCTATGATATCACATGTTAGGAAATGAGAGACACTTCCACACTAATCCTAGCAGAAGAGAAGAATAATTTAATCAAGAATGCAAATGACACAAGAAATTACACCATACACAAAGTTTTTACCCTGGAAACCCTAAACTGAGAAAACCAACATTCCTTGAGTGTTCTGCTCTCTTTTTGTCTTATTCAATATGAATAAAAGGTTACATGCCTAACCTTGGTCCACACCTAAGACACAATCAACATCATACCCTCTTTCTTGCGCAATAACAACCCTGTAGACAATCTGTCTTACATCTACATGACCAACAACCTACGATTTATTCATGCATTAGCATATTTTTCATTAGCCTTTATGAAATTACAACACACCTCTTTATAGGCTTTAAAACGGGAAAAACCCTAAAGATTGGTGCCCAAAAACAATTACAGATCCATGCAGATCATTGGCTACAAATCTTGCAAATCCAGGGATTTTATTACAGTTGACTCCAAGTCATATTACTAGTCGAATACCACTCGGCCTTCATTCGGTCTTTAGTCATTCATCTCACGCCCACACTTCGACCTCTTGTTGGTTGACTTGTCGTCGATATCTTCGACTTCGACTTGTTTTCGATCCACCTCAACCTTGATTTTTTTCGATCTACCTCGACCTTCAACCGTCAGTCGATCTACCTTGACTAGACTTTCACTACAAATAATATAACAACCCAACATGATCTCACTGAAAAAGAAAAATATTCTCTCTCGTATTATTTCCCAATTCATGCGTTTACAAATGAAATGATGAGAAAGAGAATAGGATTACCCTTGGGTAGGAATCATACTTATTTGTTCTGGTCATAGGCAAGTTAGATAGATTTCCATTGCAAAGATTCTCCTAAGACTTTCACGCACTCAGATAAGAAGATTCTTTTTTCATTTTTTATATATCATTTCATATGAATAAAACATATTTAAAAGCATTGAACAAACTAGCATTAGATTTATAGTTTCCACATCCAATTCCACAATATAAATGCAATAACTAAATTACTAATAACTATGATTTTCAATAGGAATTGAGGGAAAGGGCTTTATGGACAAATTTAGGTATAATAATATTTGTTGTGGAAGCCTATCCACCTGAGCCTAGGTTCCTCCAACTTGGCCACCTTTCAAACTTGCTCATATAATAAGGAAAATGATCTAAAAAACCTAGGGGAGCTAAGGAATGGATCTACAAAACCTAAGAGATCCTTTGTCAAACTTTTAGAAAAAATAAGTGTATCTCTCATGATGAGGAATGAGAGAAAGGAAATTTCCTAATCTCAAATCTTTTAGGCATCTAAGTTCACTTGATCGAACCATGGAAATCTATTTGTATTCTTAGAAGCTAGTTTAAGTACAGTTGATGGATGATATCTATTTTGTACAAGTGTACACCTTCCATTTATTCCACTCAAAGCCTATACTTTGCATACATTTTATAAATTTATTAGGCCATTTTTATGGTGCTCACATGTTTCTCACCAGAAACTAGTGAATGTGTGTGGGTTTCTTCAAGGCATGGCATGAGCACAAGGAAGGACAATACAAAAATAATCAGGATGACTCCAATCGAATGATCTAGGACACTAGATGGCTCATTCAAGCTTTGGAGGTTAGAGATGACTAAAATCACGTATAACATATTACCTCATTTTTAGTAAGCATCTAACTACTTTAAAACAACAATATATTGGAATTAGTTATCTTAAAAGGACCAAACCAAATCATTTCTTAATCCTCCTCCATATTCATTAAGAAGATAGAGTGACAAAAATCCCTTTTAGATTTGAAAATATGTGATTCTCTTAACGAAACATTAAGGAAAATATCAAATAAGGGAACCAAAGAGGGGTTGCAAAATGTTTAAGATGGTAGTAAAGATTGAAATATCTGAAATTAAAATTAAATATTGATAAAAAAAATGTCTTTGGAAGGATATTTGAATAGAAGGAAATAGTAGAAGAAGAAATGGGATAGCTTTATGAGGAAAGGTTTTTAGCATTTTCATTAATAATTTAGTTTTGAAGGAGAATCACAGGGTCTCCACTCAATGAACATGTGACATAGCACATTCATTCATGGGATATTAAAGAATACCCCTAATTTCACTAGATATTGATAAATACCTCCCCAAATCCTTTTGTTTAACCCCCCTCCCAATATGCCTTGAAGATCGACTATCCACATACCATCCAACATTAGAAAAAGTGTTAGAGGACAAGAAAGAGACCATAACCATATCCATCCTGAAAATATACAATATGAAGAAGACATAATCCTTCCAAGGTTCCAAGCACTTCTCCCAAGTAACTTAGGGTTTCACACCCAATAACCTCGACAAGATCAATCACCTCTCCCAAGTGCACCACAATTAAAATACCATGTTCCTCTTACACCTAGAGTGATCTTAGCCACAAAATATATGGAACCATGTATAAATTTCCCTTTCTATGAAAATTAATGCAACTTAAAAAATTTCACCTCTTTTCTAGAGATTTCCTTCATATCAGCTTTGAAATTTTCAACCTTAGGGCAGTTATGAAATATGATAAAATGTTAGCAACAAAAAAATATAGTTTGCCTCTTAACAACCCCAATTAACAAGGCATTCCAAGAGAAAAGATACCAAATGTATGTCAACAAGTTTTAGCTCTATAGGGCACTCTTATCATGAAAAAATCAAATATGAAATTCACTTTACAATAGTTGTAATTATAGTAGTATATATTCCCTATATTCTTCAATATTAATGTTAAATTACTTAACAATTTCAATAATAACTTATTTCAAATTAGGAAGACATACTAGTGCTAGAAATGATCAAACCATGAAGATAAACATAGTTGAAAATGAAATCTGTGATAAGATGATTTTGGATTGTGTGTGTGTCGGGGGAGAGAGATGAAGTTCATGTAAATACCATATCCTCATCCCAATTCTAGTACAATCCTATAGCTCTCCAAAACCCTGCCTTGGTAAAACCAAGAAAAACCATAGCCAACACAAAAGAGATCTAGCAAGCAAGCATCATACTAGAAATTCCTTCAAGCAAAGGCATATCCTCTTCTCCACTCCTCGACATATAAAATATAAGGTTTGCACAAAATCCTAACTCTAATGTGACCAAGGCATGAAACCTTAAGTTCAAATGCTCCAAAAGCTCCGAGAAGACTTAGTGCCTCTAAGATAAGAGGGCTAAAATACAAACATGAAGAACAAGGGGAGAGAGAGAAAATAATGCACTTCTCTCCTCACATTTATAACACAAAATGATGAAGTGATAATGAGTTATGAAATGATTATCTCCTTCTTCCATATATATGAGAGGTAAGAGAGGAAAACAATACATATGTAGGCCCAAACCCTTATGAGAAACCTACAAAGCCATCAATAGGCTCATATATGTGAATCACTACACTCCAAGGGTACACATGTCAAGATCCAATGTCACGTCATACATAAGAAATGATACAATGCAATGGTTCTCCATGATATTTGTCCAACACTCCTCCTCCAAGAATCCAAGGAATCCTATTCTCCTCCTAAGCCATGTGCTCCACTAGGTCCACTTCCCTTACATGGAAATTCTCACAAGACAAGAATCATTAATTCAATTCCATGTATCCATGTAAGCATCCAATCTACCCTATGTTGTCTAGGGTTCAACACCCTGCTCCTAAATGATAAACGTGCCTCCTCCAATGCAGGGAATTATCCAAGCAGGAAACCTCCTTTGTGTAGCTAGCACATAGAACACCACCAAGTTGTCTGGAGATCTATGATTCTCCAAGAGAGAATTTCATACATGAATCCAATTGAGGTTAAGATGAAACTGTGTAAGCCACATCCAATGTGCAAATCCATCACAAACCATCTAGGAGATAATCATGCACCATGTACCTCAATTGTCATGAAGCACGCCCAAACATGGTGTAAAGACTTTTAGAGTAACCTTGAAATAAAACACATTACTTAGGTTTTTGTTTTACTCTAAGACATAATTATAAGTGCATTGATGTTCATCATCCCATATTTTCCCATACAAACTCTTACTTAATCCACAATAATTTTTCCATTCCTCAAACATAACACTTTAATAAGAATTCAAGTTCCAGTTATAGTCATCCTACTCATTAGATCATTAGGAAAACATTGTACTTCACAAGGTTGAATTAAAGAACCACATTAATCATCCACAAAATATCATATTACTTATAATTCAAATAAGTTAATTACCACAACGGTTTAGTAGTTAATCAATTTTATCAATTTTCTTACCTTCTTTCATTTCTAATAAAATTTTAATCATTTCTAATTTCTTAATGCAGTAAATCTCAAATTGATTTCAATTACCTTTCCCAATAGTGGAGTAACATTTCTTATATCACAATTTAATTTTAGTAAGTAATTTTCAATAAAAATCATCAAATTTCTTAAACAAAATGAGGTTTATAATCCATACACACCAACAATAATCAAATTCCTCAAAATATGCTGATAATCCATACACACCATATGATAATATTTCGATTAAATATTGTCTTTGCAAAATTAATATTATAATTTTTCATCTCAAGTCCATTAAACTTGCTCACTTAAGCAACTTCCATATCATTTATAAGCAGTTAACATAACCCTTTTGACGTGATGTGTTTACCCTTTTATCATCGAAGTTCTTCATAACTTTTAAGCTCACCTTGACTTACTTCAAGTCAACCCAATTTATGTGATATACTTACTTCCATCCTTATTATTTCTTAAAGATTGATTCACTTCATTGTTACCTTTACTCAATTGTCATAGTTAGGCCCCTGGCCCCTTTTATTAGAAAGGTAGGTGGATGCTATTACAATTGTGCGCACTTTATTGCTTCTCACGACACCACTCCTTTTGTGAGCATGCATTCCATTGGATTTGGATTTGTACACACTAATTGAGTATGAAAAGCATGAAAATTACCTTTAGAATACACAAAAAGATAATTGTAACTTTTATTTTTATTTTTATTCCCGGGTAAAAAATAAACAATTTTATAAATATACTAAAATATCAATCATTATAATAAATAATTTATAAATATATATATCAATCATTAAAATAAATAATTTACAAATATATATTTAAAAAATTTATTTATGTTAATTAAAAAAATATAACATTTATAAATAATTTACAAATATATATATCAATCATTAAAATAAATAATTTATAAATATATATTTTAAAAAATTATTTATGTTAATTAAAAAAATATAACATTTATAGTAAAGTTACAAGGATACAATTATAATTGAAAATAATATCCACACTCTTATTACAAGTAGATTTATAATAATAACTAATTATAATACTTAGGTTTACAACAAAAACTTATATTGTGTGGTTCACAAATCATATGGTAATTAAAACATATAAATTGCTCAAAACAACATCAACTAATCTTTGTTCTTTATTTATTTTTTTAATGCTTATCTATTTATTTTATACAAAATATTGTTACTTTAAAATTGTTCATTTGTGTCATTTTTAGTAGTTAGATGTTAATTCATCATTAATAATATATATCACTCTTATCTCCAACTCCATTCTAAAATTATATGATTTTAAACTGGTTAAAATTATATAGGAAAAAAATATTAATATTCTAAATAGAATAACAGTTATCTAATTTCATGAGTGACACCAAAACTAAATAAAAAGGAAATTTCTAAAAATGATGCAAGATATGTAGCAAATTAGACATCTAACAAAGGGAAGTAGGGATCATTTCCTTGTACAAGATTCTCAACGATATTATTGAAACTATGCAAAAGTAACAAAGAGATCAAGGTGTATCAAATGAGAGGGTACACCTACATATAATTTTTTGTGAATAACATATGTTGTATTTCAATGTAGAAATAAAAGTTTTTATAGTTAGCTTTTGTTTTTTTTTAATATAGAAATGAGCACCTTATTTCAATATGATAAATGTATATTTTAAATTTGTATGTTAAATTAATTGATATTTTTCTTCAAATTTGATATGTTGTAATTCCATCTATTCATTTGAAATATTAATATATGACATTGTAATTCCTAAATCCCTTCATTTTGAACTAATACAACATTGTAAATTAGATTTCTTTCTTTTGAATTTTCTTGAAAGGTACCACTTGTATGAATTTCACATTGATTCTTCTCTCTATTCCTCTCCTCTTTAAAGATACACATTATACATTATAATAATGATTTTTCATAAAAAAAAAAAGATACTTCATTATAAAATAAATTTATGATTAGATTAACTAACACACACTTAAACTATAAATATAACCCCCGCACACTTAAACTAAACACACAATTCATGAATATAACTTACATAGGTAGCCTAATCATTATTTCATATATCTAAGCCATGCATACATATATTTTCTTTATAAATTAATAAAATATTTATGTTTTTTTTTTTTAATATTTATATTATTTTGGAGATTTGTGGATTATCAATATGTCTAAATTTTGTGAAATAGTTGTTATATTTCATAAGAGTATTTTACAATCAATTGGATGTTTATAAAATGCATCACAAAAATATGCAATTTTTTTTGACTAATTTCTTTTTTGAGTAGAAAACATAATATATTTTTATTTTCAATAATTTAAATAAACATTTATATATTCTTAAAAACATAATTAAAAAAAAACAAACTATGTTATAAATGAAAATAAAAATTATATATTTAAAATTGTTAAAATTAAAAATTAAGAAAAACAATTCAAATAAAATAATAAATGTAATATTAATATTTTATTATAAAAATTTATGTAAATTTAAATAATAAAAATAAAACATCTATACAATTTAATTATATTGAAAAGTAATTTTTTTAAATTTAATTGAAGAGATGTGTAAAATAATATAAAGATGAGTTGTTATAAATGAAAAATGGATTATATAATTTGAATGAATTTAATGATTAAGAATAAATATTTCTTTTTAAAAAATCACAAATTCAAATCCAGAAAAGATAAAGTAAAATATGTATACGAGAGAGATAATGATAAAAATAAAATAAAAAACAAAAGACAAGAATAAAATTAAAAAACAAAAGAAAAAAATAAAATAAAAAACAAAAGAATGAAAAAAAAAAAAATGGAATCTTTCAGTGAAGTAATAGCCAGTGTTCTTTGTTTTACTGCTTGGACCTTCTGGGATGTAGAAGTGTTTGCACCTTCTGGTATGTAGAAGTGTCGCCTTTTCAGGGGAATCCAAAGGCGAGGATTTCGAGGAAGTGGGGATCCAATCGGTATACATGAAAATCAACAACGAAAAGCCCGAACAGAAGGTCAAACAGGGAAGTAATAAAGAATCAACATAAAATAAAATATGCATAAACCGTTTGAGATCCTCCATATTTCTTTTGTTGGATTGATTTGCAGTTTGTTTTGTCTTGTTAATTGATAATAAAATTCTTAGCATTCTCCATGACTTGCATTTACATTTTAGTGGTGAAGGCACTGTTGGAGGAAGGCAGGCTCGTCATTCAGCGTGGAAGTAGAGGTTTCTGAAAATTTGATCTATTTTTTTTTAAAAGGTGACAAAATTTATGCTAATTCAGTTTTCAATTAACAGTGAGTACAGTTATTATTGGCTGCTATCCGGGAATGTAGGATGTAGGTTGATTCACCATAGTCATTTAAAGAAAACTAGACCACCTAAAATAATTTGCTGGTCATCCACACTTATAATCATAACTAAGTGGTTAATTAGTAGTGAGGAAAGACATTATTGGCTGCTATGTGTTAATGTAGGCTGACTCGTCATTGTTATTTAAAGAAAATCATACCACCTAAAATAATATATATATAGGGAATATTGCACTAATAGTAAGAAGAAAAGTAACATGCATTAAATGTCATATATACTATATTATATGTCATATATATTATATTATATAAGAATTAAGTTTAGTTTGATGTTTTATTATTTTTTAAGAAAAAAGTATAAAAAAAATTGTACACATTTTGCAAGTCCTTCGTGATTTAAAAATGATAGTTGATTGGATAAATAGTATAATACCATTCCAAAATGTGGGGATTCCAAAACTTTTTTTTTTTTTTTTCAGTAAAAAACAACTTATATTAGATAATATAAAGGTCTTTACAATTTTTTTACAGAATAATTAAGATCTTTTTCAATTGGCCAAAAAAACATATAAAACAGTGCTTTCCCCCACATGGCCAGAGAGCAATTTAAACAATTCTTTTACAATTCCACCAGCATTGCTTTCTAGTGAAATAGATAGATATCCATCATACCTAATTTTCTACTACAAGAAACAAAAACATTAAGAGATCCTCCTCTTTCCTATTTTAGGCTGCACTCTTAATTTACTATGGGGGCGTGTAAAGCTATGTGAGCTAGATATAGCTTGGTAAGGGATCTATATATGCTCCTTTCGAAACAGGAAAGGTAGGAAGGTGAGAGTGCAGAGTTTTAGCTATACTTAGTAGGCTGGCTTTCCCAAGATCCAGACTAGCCCACCCAGATTTCCATCTCTGAATTATAATAATCAAAGTTAGGCGCTTATTAATTCGAAACCCATCGACTATCCAGTTAATTAGCCCCGTTATCTCTAAAGCTACAGAGCAAACCTCCACTATTTGACAAGCAAGCAAGCTTGGCAATACCTGTTTCGATCAGTACGAATCTCCTCGATATCCCTTCTCAATCCGTTTTGTTTGCCGCCTATAGCTACACAACCTTGGATATTCCATTAGTCAGTAGAGCCTATGCATGTGAAAAAAGAAGGCCTTTAGTTTCGACGCACCTCGGCAATAAATAGGTTGTTGCTCTCCTTACCAATCCAAAAGTTGTTGTTATCGGTCCCCCTCACCAACCTGAATAACTAGCTAAAGCCCTAGACACTTGCTTCATTAATCGCTTAGGAGAGATATATTGTATTTACCTCTTCAGGATGGCATGATACAACCTTACTTAGAACAACCTTTTTCTTCAGCCAAGAAGATCAGTAGGGTACGGCTTAACCCTTTTGAGCATCCACTTGTTACGTTTACCAGACCTTTACTTACTGTCTTCACCCTAGTTGATCTTTGAGTGTTGCCCCTTCAACCCATTTATTAAGCCAGGAATACATAGATAGGGGAGGCTCTTATTAACCTCTTCTTTACCCCCTACCTTCCCTTGTTTCCAACCCACCAGCAAGAACTAGATCTGCCCGATCCGACACTTGCTTCATTCATGGCTTAGTGCGTGGGTACTGATAGAGACCTTTACGAACGAGAGGGATGAACCAAGCCAGCTTACAGACAGTCTCACATACAGCGAGTGCACCATCCTACGTATCCACCCTTCAGACCTAGACCTTGTTGCCCTAGACCACTTGGATCAATGAGGCGCTTCAGAGAGAGGCAGAACTAGAGACCCGACATAGCATGGATCTCATGAAACCAACCTTCTTAGACTTTCACCCCCTTATGTGTTTACTCACTACCTACCCACCTTAATAACTATATGCCCTATTCCAATTGGATGAATTAAGCGCTTTGGAAATATCGCTAGGAACCTTTCTCTTATCAAGCTCTTATCAGAGCAGGTTCACTTAGTGTGCCTCATCCTTACCCCCTTCTTACTTAAGTGTTTAAGAACTACTTTCCCTATACCAATTGGATGAATTAAGAAGCGCTTAGGCAAGTACGGTACAGCTAGAGACCCGAGCAGAATTAGCAGGGCAGGCATGAAACAACCTATCCCCCTTACTTATGGATGTGTTCACTCCCTTTCCACCTTAAGAAAATATATGTCCTATATCACTTGCTGAATGAAGCGCTTAGTGCTTGGGTACATTGCTAAGGGCTTCTAATAGAGGAGCTCTTTAGTTGTAGTGTAGAATTGTTGGAACTGCCTTCTTTGATTAATTCTCGACAGCCATAAACCTTTAGCTTAGATCGTCGTGGGAACTTTATTATTATAGACAACCATAACTAATGAAACACGATGGAACTGTTGGATTGATGATTCTATAAAGCAAGCACTTCAGAGAAACGGGTTGGAACTACCCAAATTTATTATCAATAGCCAGAACTGATGAAACACGGCTGGATGATCGATTCAACGAGGACCTTTTTGAGCTTCCCTCGTCCCCATGCTTTCACGATTGTTGTTGGATGACATGGATGGATGGTTCCATTAGCCGAAAGAGAGTTTCCCGTTAGCTTATATCGTTGAACTGCCAGATAGCTTCTTGATTATGGTCCATTAAATAGCCTCTTGTTGGATGGGCTTCAGACATTGCCAGGAGATTCTTAACACTTTCTTTTTGAATCTTTAGAAGGCACTCTTACGAGAAATACCTTTCTTTAACCTACTACCTTATGAAGTATTCTTGGTACCACCAGGATCTTCTGGGTCACATGTATTGGATTCTAGTTACCACTATTACCTATCCCGCCGAGGAGCCCCAATACGATAAATTAGAATCCCCCACTGTGAAGTGCTAAGAATAGACCTACCTGCCTTTCATTTCATGCCTACTACCCACCTGAAGAACTAGACCTGTAGCCACACTTGAGGAATGAATCGAGTGGGTACTGCTTAGGCCTTCTCTTAGAAGCAACACCGGATGGATCGATCAATCAACCTCATCCTTACCTTACTGTAGAAATCCTAGGAGCATGGAGTCCCTTACCAATTGATGAAGCCAGGAATCGTGTGGAATCGTGAAATTGTGGGTAGACACAAGAGCTATGAACCCTTTACCCTACCGAACCTTGCCAAACTCACTCACCTGAAGAAATATACCTTTATCCCTATACCACTTGAGGAATTAATTGCTTAGGAGGTACAACTACAGACCTCTCTTATCGGGTCAGGATAGCATTAACCCAGCCAGCTTACAGTCTCACATATAGCACATCATCACGTAGTACCCACCTGAAGACCTARCACCTGTAACCACTTCCTTTATTAAGAGCTTAGTTGGGACTGCTATTAAATACCCTTTTCTTAGAAGGAACGGATTGATAGATGGATATATCCCTTACCCCTTACTTATGTGCCTTACTACCTGCCCACCTTAAGAATCTAGAAACCTGTTAGCAACCCGGATCAACTGAATGAATGAATCGCTTAGGAAGGAGGTAGCGCTATTAACCCGAGCAGATTGAATGGCATGGGGATGGCTGGCATGAAACAAACCCTTCCTTTCCCTTATCTCTTTCTTAGATGATGTTTTCCTAACTACTCTATATCAATCGGATTAATGAGGCGCTTCAGAGAGAGGTAGGTACCACTATTGACCAAACCTGACATGGCATAGCATAGAATAGCATGATACAACCTTATACTTCCCCCCTTACTGAAGTGTTTCCTAACTACCCTATACCACTTGCATGAATTAAGCGCTTAGGAAAGGTACGGTATCTCTATCAACCCGAGCAGAGGGAATAGCATGGCATAGCAGAGCATGATACGATATACCCCCTTCCTCCCCTTACTTGTGGATGTGTTCCCTGTCCACCTTAAGAAACTATATGCCCTAGAACACTTCCTTCATGAAGCGTTTAGGAAGTATCGCTATGAACCCTTCTATTTGAAGGAACTGATGGATGGTTGATTAGCCAAGCACTATTAGTAGCTTCCCATGCTCCCCCGATTATGGGATGGTCTATTTATTAGCCAATAGGGTTTCCCTTTAGCAGATATCGTTTTACTGCCGGATAGCTTGCTTATGATCCATCAGAGAAGAGAGGTTGGATGGACGAGCTCTTTCAAAATTTTCTGATTCACCTTCATAGATCCTAGCAAAGTGTATACCATCTTCCTCAAGTAGTAATGTTGCCTTGAAGAGTTGATCAACAACCTTATTATAGGATCTGAAAATATGATGTGCTTTCTAATTCTAGTCTTCCATGGCCCAGAGATGACACATGTAAATCATTTAAATTATTAAACCAATCTACAATAGCTTTTGAATCACCAAGCAAGTGTAATTGTGTTATCTTTAAATGTGTAGAAAAATAAAGAATGCACCACAAGGCTAATAGTTCACTCCTTGTATTTGTCCCCTTTCCACATTTCATCGTGATTTTAAAAGTACCCTTCATTGGGCATTTTAAGGCAGCTCCAACCCCACACTTTTCCCCCTGTCTTGGGAAGCCCCATCAAAAAAACCCACAGCGAGATCCCAATCCAGCAAAGGAGGCCTATCTATCCTATATTTCTTGATGCTTATAGAGAACATTTTTTCACCCAGATCCTCAAGACTATTAAAAAACCAGGTAGCTCTTTCTAGTTTTCCTTCTTCTTTATCCAGTTTTCATAACAAACTCCTAACTTCTCTCCTTCCCAGTTGCTCTCAATTATTAGCTTCATCAGAATATTAATCCATATGTCCTTTGTGAACCTACATTCCACAAAAAGATCAATTCTTAGCTTCCTCAGAATATTAATCCATATGTCCTTTGTGAACCTACATTCCACAAAAAGATGATTTGAATTCTCTTGTCTTATCCCACACCCTCAAAACCTCTTTTAGATAAGTTTTCCCATGTAAGTATTTTGTTTTCAAGTAAAAGCCACACAAAAAGTTTAATTTTAAGGGGTAGCATCCAATCCCATAACTCATAGTACCAATAGGCTGAAGCATCTCCATTAAAATTTTCCATCTGAATATCATAAGCTTGTTTTGCAGAGACCTATCCAAATTTTGTGTCCTATGACCATAGCAAAATATCTTTATCATTGTTCAGCTCAAACCCACAACCTATAATCCCTTTTATATAATTATTCCATTCATACTGAAACTTTTCTTCCAGCCCTATATCCTCTGCCCTTTTCCATCTATGAGACATAGTATGCTCCCCCTCCTGGATCCCTGCCTGAGCCAGAAATTCAATACCTTTAGCCTTCAAGTCTAAAACCATATTTCTAGACAATTTATAATAAGTTTGAGCTCCTATTAGTGGATCAAATCCAATCCTAATGTCTTTACCATTACCAGGCTTCCAATCAATCAATAATAATGGGCACTGATGTAATAAGTGCTCTCCAAGTGTTTAAAGTACCCATCCAATGTTTCCTTCCCTCTCTGAACCATTCTTCTTTGTGAGAACTTATGGAATAGGTAAGAAAAAAGAGAGGAATAGGCTTCCTTTGAATTTATTAAGCATATATTTAATGAATAGAAGTTTTATTATTTTCTTTAAGAAAAAGGTATAAGAAAAGTTCTACACCTTTTGCAAGTCCTCAGTGATTTAAAAATGATAGTTGATTGGATGAATGGTATAATACCATTCTAAAATGTGGGAATTCAGGAACTTATGGAATAGGTTAAAAAAAAGGAAGAATAGGCTTCCTTTGAATTTATTAAGCATATATTTAATGAATTGAATATAGTGGTACAATAATTAAAGATGTCTATATATATCACCCCTCTCTATATATCACCCTTGTTATCTTCTTTGGGGCTAGTTATTTTTATTGGAAGATATTTTATTACATTGATTTTATAGATACATGAAATTTTTAGAATTTAGGTTACTTAGAGACAGTTTTTTGTGATGATGCATGTAATGATAGAAAGTCCATCTTATATATCTTCTAGAATTTAATTTTACTTTTTGAGAAGATGGAAGGACTAATGAGAAGATGGAAGGACTAATGGGAAGACACAATGCATGGTGTATAGATAGTTAATGCCTTGCCTCTATGCTTAAATAATATGTTTATGAATACCCCAACCTCTCCTTATTTAATTTGTTGAAGCAAACCTCAGACTTCTGGAAATTGCACACCTTAACTTTGCACCAAGGATAGACTTCAAACTCGCCCTATACATATTTGACTTTTACTCAGGATTCCACTGAAAACATGCACTGAAAATAGATCTAAATTGTCCTTGAATACTCTTGTCTTTGCTTAAGATATACCAGATTTTAGTGCCAAAGACAGACCATAAATTTGTATCATAATAGGCTTGAAATATGCATTATACGGTTATGTAACTCTGCAGAATAACTGACCACATAACTCGCCTCAAGCTTGCCTTAGAGATGGCTATAAAATTACCTCAGAACTGAGCATCAGTTCACCTCCATTGAGCACCCAACACAGGCCTAAAACTCGGCCTAATCCTCCTCAGATCTGCACACAAAACTCAGCTCTGTCTCAAAAGGATTTTTTTTTAGTTGCCTGCAATTTTTGCTTCAAAACCCATCCTTTAAGTCCATGGTTTAGGTCTGCGGTTAAGCCTCCTATAGGTCTGTTGTTTTCTCATTTTAACTGTAGTTTTAAGTTTGCTGATATAACCCTTATATGATATCCTAGAGGGGCCTTTTCATGCTGCGGTTTTCCTTTAAGAGAAGGGCCTGCGACTAGCTTATAACCTCACCACAGAATTAATAAAGGTCTGACCCTTCTTTGCTAGCAACCTCAACCTTTCACGACCTTCATTTATCAATGTGAAATGGGTTATCTTCAGGACCTACTATGATACCATGTTAAGTTTTGTCTCAAGCATTAGGTTTGTTTGTTTTTCTATTTAGCATTACTTGAACCATACACAATGACTGCAACAACAATAACTAGCTCAGTAAACCAAGATCACAAGAAGAATAACCATGCACAAGAACACAAGAAATATCTTGGGAAACCTTTCTACACAAGGGAAGAAAACCCAACAATCCTTTGTTATATTCTCAAGAGAAGATCCCCATCCACCACCAAACCTAGCATACAAAAGGGTGTTGCAGTTTTCATAATTTCATACTTCAACTTTTGAAATCATGAGATGACACAATGACAAGTGCGTAATCCTCAATGGGGATTCACCTTTATTTATACAAAACTTATCACATCAAATGATGTGTCTAGTGGCACAATAGGGCCGACTTATACAACTTAATAATAATTTATAAACATAATTAATAATTACAATATCAATTATATTTACATGGTGGGGCCGACCTGTACCCTTTACAACATAATTAGGGTTACAGGTAAATATTACTCTTAGAAAATATAGCAAGGATCTCACACGTCCACTAGTGTTCAACCACTAGGGACACGTCCACCTATGCTCAACCACAGGGACATCATACTCAACAGAATCATCTGGAGTACCACATCGTCTCAACTCTCACACAAAGGAGAACGATACACCCATCACATGGACACACCCAACCACTGGGGGACGACTCAACTCTCCAGAGGAGAACGATGCCCCAACCACTGGGGGATGACTCAACTCTCACATAGAGGATAACAATGCTTCATCACGCGGGTATGCCCAACACTGGGCTCCCTCTCAAGTCGACTCAACTCAGTCTCAGAGGAGAACGTATCCTGGATGATGTCTCACGATGCTGGAATCATCAACAATATATTGTAGGTATTGGGGGGGAGATGTGGGGTCTCAAGGAGTTTATAGGTATTGGGGGGTATAAAAAGGGGTATCTAGTGAAAATAAACAAAATAATTTTGGAAGGTAATTATCAATATCTAGTGAAATTAGGGGTATTCTTTAATATCCTATGAATGCAAGTGCTATGTCACAGGTTCACCGAGGGAATACCCCATGCCCGAGACACCATTCATGGAATGTGAGGAAGAACCTTGAGGGTTGCTCTGAGGACAATTTCATTGGAAAAAAATCCCCCCATGGGTTAGCTCAACTAGTTGAAGGATCTACTCAACACATGTTTCCACGAAGGAGATCATAGGTCATAGGTTCAAATTTGGTAGAATCCCTTAGGTTTACTAGACATTATTATGGATACTTTTTGAGCCACTCTCCACTTATATATTCTAAAGAAAACAAGGAATTCCACAAGGTTATTTGAAAAAAAATACTTATAATGTTTTCCAAAAATAAAAATGAGCATCATAGCTTTCTAACATAGATGGATTGACTTCATACATAGTATGATTCCTTAGTGTTCACATAAAGTTCATACACACTTCTAATATATCTCAATATAAATTATTGTGCCAATATTCTTTAAGTCAATTTCAACTTCTCAAGCTTCAAACACTATAGCATATCAATGGAATGAAAACCTAAACATATGAACAAAACATACATAAATTATGAGGATTCTTAATAAAAAAATATATTTATATTGTCCATGTTCTAGATAGTTCCATCATTGAAATTCATCATCTTGAGAATGCTAGATGGTGGAGATGTTTCTTCCTTAAAGAGATGATAAAAAATTGTATTATTTTCCTACCAATATGAGAGAAAGTTAAGAAAGTGAAATGTTTCTTTAATTCTATCACCTTCCTCAACAATCCATGCAACTATAGATTTTTTCCTCTAAAAATGTCGTTGAACCACTACACAAACCACATAGAATATTCAACTATATACTCTCTCCCAAACTCCTCTCTAGCCAAAGACAACATAAAATATAAAATAAAAAAAAAAGAGTTTCTTTATTAAAAACAATACTCAAACCATATCTAAAGAAAATCATTCTTTGGTGGCTAATTATAAAATCCCACCAAATCCACTCTAACCCAAGGTCCTCTCAGATGCACCAACAAAATTTCCCTACTATGAGGACTAGTCCACCTCCAAGGGACTCGTATATTTTGATTTCTTCTCATCAAAATTTCCGTACTGTGAGGACTAGTCCACCTCCAAGGGACTCGTATATTTTGATTTCTTCTTTTTGGGGGTTGAGTAAAATGGAATAAATATACTTGGAAGAGTAAAGTACCTTGAATACTCAAATCAACAACGAAAAGTTTGAACATAAGGTCAATCAGGGAAGTAATAAATAATCAACATAAAATAAAATATACATAAAGCTTTTGAGATCCTCCCAGAGTTATATCAAAATAGAGATCATTCAATAATGTTTTGCATAGCAAGTTGGATGGTTGACATAGCATGAAAGGCTGTGCTAAAAACTTAAATGTTTGTAAACTATGAAGTAGAAAGAATTAAAGTTTGTGAGAGCAGCCATAACACAAGATTATACAATAATAATAATTTTCTTATTACTAATATTACACGTATATATAGTTGGAATCAGATTTAACTATTTTCAAATATAGAGATAGTTGTTGAGAGAATTTCTCAACAACCTCCTACAAATTTTCAACAAATTCAAACCAAATTCAAATCAATCTATTGTAAGCATTATTCCAACACTCTCCTTTAATACTTACATTCAAAAAACTTACAATACTAAAATCATGATTACAAAATTAGTCATATGTCTTTGTGTGACTGGAATTTCATAGACACCCTTTTTTTCTCCCATGATCTTCGAGCTACCACTTCATCCAACATTGATACAAGTGCTTCCGACCATCTTTGACATTCTTGTAGAACCGACGTTTCTTGACCTTCCTAAGAACAATCTTGATACTGAACTATCCTATGGATACACTACCATCTGTGGAATTCTCCGAAAAGAAGTCAATCATACAACTGACCTTCTTTAAACACATCTACAACAATATATACAAGGACAACTTATAACTGTTGATATTGAAGCAACAAAGTACAAGAAGTCTCATCAATATATTAAAAAAAATATTTAAGCAATAAATCTGCAACATTTAAACTTCAGGCAATGAACAACTCCATACACAAATTTAAAGCGGGCCGAGAGCACTCTGTTTCCCGGTTTCCCAGACTTAGCAAATTCAATGCTGGAAAAACACATGAAATCATGTTTAAGGAAACTCCTGTTGAATATCGTTTTCATGACCGATATTGCGCCCAAGACTATGAGGAGTTTGTATATCTTTTAACGCAGTTGGTTTAAAGAATAGTTATGATGATAGCAACGCCACGAATATCAAGGATCTTGGTTTGTGAGTTCATTCATTCATGGTATCCCGTTGTCATGGAGAGCAAGGATAGCCTTGACTCTCTCACGAGAGGGGTTGTGATCATGTTTATTCTGCAATAATTAAACTGTGTCAATAGGATAACTTAGGTATGTGGGTTTTCTGTAGAAAAGTGGACTGGATTGATTTTTTTTTTTTAGTGTTTGTGTGTAAAAAGGTCTGTGTGGAAGAATGTGAAGCACAACATGGAGAAAAATGGAAAGTCGCTGCATGACTGATTGAAATCGCTGGAGAATTAAATCACTGCTTGGTAACTTGGAGGATTGCAGGGAGTCCACCCCAATTGGAGATAGCAGAAACCAAAATAAAGTCTGGCATGCACAGGTTGGTGAGTTGAAGGAACCGGATTATTGATCAGCAAAGCAAATCCCCACACAATCACATCAAAAACAAATTTCACATCCCAATTGGAGACAGCGGAAACCAAAATAAAGTCTGGCATGCACAGGTCGGTGAGTTGAAGGAACCGGATTATTGATCAGCAAAGCAAATCCCCACACAGTCACATCAAAAACAAATTTCACATAATCCGGTTCTCGTGTTTCTTGTCCTCAGGATTCGTGATTTACCGAATCGTGATGCGCCGATGGACTCTCCCATTTTCGGACTTTTCACAAGCCATCGGATTTACGCCACGCATTCCCAGAAGATGGACGGTCCTCGTCGTTTCGCGATTTCACGACTTGCGACTCCAAATTTCTCTGACAACTTGAAACCCCAGTAGCCGATATGCCGACGGTTTCCTTGATGTCCGCCACGTGTCCAAACAAATGGACGGCTGTGATCTTATCGCTGTTTCGTGAATCGCGATTTCGCGAGTTTAGAACTCTTGTTGCAATAGTCTTTCAAAACCGCGAACTCCGAAATGCCGATTTGACGGCACTTGGATTTGTTGCCACCTGTCCTCTGAGATGGACGGCTCACAAGTCCTCTCAGGATTTCGCGATATCGCGTATCGGAGTTTTTGGAGTGCAATCACCTTTGCGCGCCCAACTCCCGATTACCGATTTTGCAATGTGATAAGATCGACGGCTCACGATCTTTCTTGATCCAATGGTCCAGAATGACTCGTGATTTCATGATTCGCGAATTCTCACGACATGTCTTCTGACATTTACACCTGCGAGTCACGAAATGCCGAGATCTCGCCACGTGTTTCTTGATGGACGGTCCAGATGATGTCGGGACTTCTCAAGTCAAAATTTCTCCTGTGCGCTCCAGAGGATTAAACCTCGTGCACCCTCTCGTTGATCCAACGGCTGTCGGGCCTCTGCGCAAGATCAAATGGCTGAAATGCTTTCGCCTTTTCCGCGCTCTCTTTGTCCCTTCTGAACTGGTTTCCCTCTTCGGATCCGTTCGCAGGACGAATCTTATGGCCGCAATGGCTATTCCTTTCACCTTAGACGCGATCTTTATTGCCTTTGAAGGAATTTTCTCCTACGGAAGAAAAAATTTGTGAATCTTTCAAAGATTTGAAAGAATTTCACGAATTCTTTGTTCACTGCTTCAATCTTTAACATATATGAGCGAATTTCAAAAAACTTTAAACGGTGTTGCCTTCTGCAGCAATCTTTAACGATTTTGAACGAATTCTTCGAGTTCTCTAAACGTTCTTTCGTTTTGCAGCTCTTCTTCGTCAATCTTTGACGATTCTTGAAAAATGTACAAGAATCTTTACTGTTTCTTCTTCTGCACTCTCTTCTTCCTTGATATTTCGAGCGTTGTACGCTCTGCAACCTTTGCAAGCTTCCTACGTTGATCTTTTGAACGTAAGACGGTCTGCTTCCTCGTGAACGTTTCCTGCGAGGATCTTTCGAGAGTATGATGGACGACTCTCCAAACCTTGTGAAAGAGACTGTGTCGCATGCTCTCAAGATCCATGAAAGCTCTGTGCTATTTGAGGATCGTGTTGCTCTCCAGCCTGTGTGAAGAGGCTTACTGTTGAAGCTCTGATACCATGATAAATTGTGAAGCAAGAAATGCAGAGAGAAAGAATAGAACAGAAAACAGTATATTAGAATGTAAGAAGAACTGAAGAGATTGATCCAATGCAAAGGGAAATAGCCGAGCTAAATAGGCTCAAGCAAGACAAGAATAGAAAGTATAGCTGGCCAGGACAGCTGGCAGTGTACAGTCAGACTGTTGAGGTTACATTATATTTAACAAAAACCACTGTCACGACACTCACATTCTTTTGGCCCTCTCACAAGGGAGTCAGGCCAGAACAAGCTCTGATACCAAATTAAAGTTTGTGAGAGCAGCTATAACACAAGATTACACAACAAAAAATGATATTCTTATTACTAATATTGCAGGTATATATAATTGGAATCAGATCCAATTATCTTCAAACATAGAGATAGTTGTTGAGAGAATCTCTCAACAATCTCTTACAAATCTTCAACAAATTCAAACCAATCTATTGTAAGCATTATTTCAACAGAAAAAACAGTTTAGTAATAAAAACGATCTGGTAATCCCCATCTGACCTGCATGGATAAATTATAAACAATAATGAATGAATAATGATACAAGGCTAAAAGTTAATCTGTACTCAATCTAACCTGCAGATTAGTTTATTTTGTGGGGTCTGTGAAGAACCAGGTAAGCCTGTGGAAGCAATGCATGTGCCTGGTCCCAGTCGATGAGACTCGTACAAAGTGAAAAGGAGGTAAAAAACGTAATGATATAGATTACTTACAGAGTAGAAATATGGCAGAAAGGCAAAATATTTCTGATCAAAAGCCATATTCTTTATTGGATTGATTTGCAGTTTGTCTTGTCTTGTTAATTGATAATAAAATTCTTCGCATTCTCCATGACTTACATTTACATTTTAGTAGTCAAGGCATTGTTAGAGGAAGGCAGGCTCGTCGTACGTGGACGTAGAGGTTTTTGAAAATTTGATGGATTCTTTTAAAAGGTGACAAAATTTATGTTAATTAACAGCGAGTACAGTTATTATTGGTTGCTATTTGGGAATGTAGATTGATTTATCATAGTTATTTAAAGAAAACCAGACCACCTAAAATAATAATTATTTAAAAAAAATCAAACAACCTACAATAATCCAATCCATACTTATAATATGATAGAATTAGAATTAATTAAACATGTTACTTTGAAAACATAACCACAACTCAATCATATGTCGTCGATATTATTAGTATTGTTTTTCCATTTGAATTATAGTTTATTCAAAACGAGCATTCTTAAATTATTCCCTAAAATGTGATAAAGCTAAGCAAAATTTTTCTTTCTGATTCATCAGCTGCTGTGTGCAATATTGATCCATCCACTGTGCTGTGGGCCTTTTCATTATGACAACACTTTGGTCAAATGAAACCATAACCAACACTATGATTTCCCAAACCTTGCCGAAATCAATTACTCAAAACCAGTCAGTTTTCTGTAAAATGGACAATACTGGGTTCACTTCATCGCTATGTGTTGTTTTCCTTAACTAGAATATTGATGATTGTGCAAACCTTTGGGCAACTTGTTATTCCCGAGGAATATGATATGTGGGCAAGGATTCAAAACGTCTGTCAAGTGATTTTCATATATATATATATACTTGAATACACATAACTTTAATCTACACATTACTGTTTTACTTTGGTAGTGCGTATATCTAGCTGCATAGAAGCATGCTATCAATAATAGTTTTAAAGCAAATAAGTGCTGCATAGAAGCATGCTATCAACAATAGTTTTAAAGCAAATAAGTAAGACTGGTGCACTCAAACTATACAATATTTTATAGTGGTGTTAGGTTCATTCCTCCTAGTGGAATCCCCATCCACAACCATTGTAGTTTACTTATTTTAATCAGTTAACAAAGGAGAGAATAATGATTTTATATATATGTATGGAGAATATTGCATTATTGAGTGTAAGAAGAGAAGTGACATGCATTAAGTGTGATATTGAAATTAAAAAAATAAAATTGAAATAAAAAAAATAGAAATAAAAAACTGCTAATTATATATATATATATATATATATTTATTTGAGTTCAATGTTTTATTAGTGTTTTTACGAAAAACTATAAGAAAGAAATGTTGTACACATTTTTTAAGTTTTGGTGATTTAAAAATGATAGTTGATTGGATGAATGGTAAATGTGGGTAGTCAAGCACTTAAGGAATGGGTTAAAAAAAAAGGAATAAATTTCCTTTGAATTTACTCAAGCATATATTTAGTGAATTGAAGATAGTGGTACACTAATTAAAGATGATAGAGTACACGAGGGTGTCTCTACTTAGTTATTTTCTTTGGGGCTAGTTATTTTTATTGGAAGATATTTTATTACATTGATTTTATGGACATATATGAATTTTCTAGAATTTAAGATCCTTAGAGATAGTTTTTTGTGATGATGCATGCGATAATGACAAAAATGCACATACCTTCCTAGATATCTTCTAGAATTTACTTTAACTATTTGAGAAGATGGAAGGACTAATTCTCTATTAGAATAAATACCCAAACAATATCTAAAACATATCATTCTTTAGTGGTTCATGTATAAAATCCCACCAACTCCACTCTAACCCAAGTTCTTGTTAAGCCCTAATATTGGCTCATAACCCCTTAATTTGGGCATATTATATTAGTAATGTTATTTTATTTATGTCGGCTTTAGGCCATTAGTTGTAATTATACCTCCTAGTCTCCTATATATACCAAGGAGACATTTTCATTTTGAATCATCTTGTACTTGAACATTTAAGTGGGGTAAAAAGAGGTTCCCCCCTTGAGAAGCTTATTATATGAAATTATCTCTTTTTCAAGGCGTTAAGTACTTTTTCTGAGGTTTTTCTATGCTATATTGATATTTGGTTCTTAACATATGGTATCAAAGCTCAAGGTCTTGGGGTTTCGTTGCTACATCTGAGACACCTTGGAATTTCCGCTATAACTTTTTTTCTACAACGTTTCAGAAGGACGGGCTTGGAGGATATTTAGTAGATGGATCAAGGTACGTTGGGTTCAAAATTCAGCTCCTGAGGCTTTATACTTTCGGAGATACAGCCTGTACAATATAGGGTTATGGAATCGTCCTAAATTGAGTCATTGCGGAATTTTCGCTATAAAAACTTTCTAGTAATGTTTCAGACCCTGAACTCTAGAGGATATTCACAAAAATTAGTAAGGTATCTGTGGTAAAAAGTTCAGCTTCTAGGTCATCTTAAATTTGTAGATACACCCTATGTAAGATAGGGTATCTGACTAGTCCTATTGACTAGTCTCAAGAAGGTGTTCCAGGTAAAACAATCATAACTTCTTCCTAGAGTATCCAAATTGAGTGGGACTGGTTTCATTAGATCTTGGACAATCTGTAGTATTTCTGGTGTGGGTTTCAGAATTTTATATCAATTATTTTGTGCAGGGCATGCTATACAAGTGAGCTCTCCTCGAAAGGCCAAAAATCGGCAAGTTGTGGGGAAGTTACCGTAAATTTCACTTGGAACATCCAATTTTGATCAGACCTATGGCATTGCAGAGAATAAATATCAGAGAACTACATAAAAGAAAGTTTCATACCCAAAAGGGCCGAAACTTGGGAGATACAATAGAAGAAAGATTGTCTAGTAGAACCACCTCAAAATCAAGGTTCAAAAGTGATACTTGGCCAACATGCCACCCAAAAAGGAAACTTCTACACCAAATAAGCCTCCAGAAAATCCTACTTGGACTCTTGATGAAGCTGAAGAAATGCGTAGGGACATAAATGATTTACAAAAGAAGATAGTAACAAAAGATGAACTACAAGAGATGATGGAGGGTTTAAAAGGGGAGATCATG
>ML803014.1:101439-173667 GCA_009831015.1 Picea engelmannii
TATATCATCAAAAAATACTAACACAAATTTTTGAAGGAAGGGCTTGAAAATGGAATTCATCAACCCTTGGAATGTGGAAGGTGCATTTGTAAGGCCAAAAGGCATGGCCAAAAATTCATAATGGCCTTCATGAGTTCGGAATGTATTTTTTTTGGATATCTTCTTCCTTCATTTCAATCTGGTGATACCCTGAACGAAGATCCAACTTTGTGAAATAGATTTCTCCATGTAGTTCATCTAACAATTCATCAATGATGGGAATAGGAAACTTATCTTTAATAGTGATCTTGTTGAGCTCTCTATAATCTGGACACATACACCATGAGCCATCATTCTTGAATACCATTACCACCGGTGCAAAGTAAGAACTTTGGCTAGGTCTAATAATCCCAACCTCTAACATTTCTTCAACCATGCGCTCAATTTCAGTCTTCTGGGCATAAGGGTATCTATATGGCCTGATGATAGGAGGAACACTCCCAGGAATTAGGTGAATATCATGATCATGATTTTGAGTGGGTGGAAGACCTTTGGGAATATCTTCAAATACTTTGGAATGCTCATCAATGATCCCTTGGAGATCTAGAGGAATAGATGGCTTATATGTTTGAACATCTAGTGAGCATAGTTGTGCAATAACACCTTGATGCCCCTTTTTCAATAATTTTTCATGCCATTAGAGCTTACCACCTTACCGGGTTTCCCTGTGATACCTCTTAACTCAATTTCTTTTCCTTCCAATGAAAAGTTCTTGAAAATTAAAAGCCACCATTCCTAATGATTGTAACCATTGGATTCCTAGTACAAAATCAACACCAACCATGGGTATAGCAATCATTGGACTATTCATTACATATTCCCCCATAGCAAGATTGATCTTATTTCATTTTCCTGAGCAATTGATAGTTCCTCCATCTGCAATCATTACTTGAAACTATGTCGCTGAATATACAAAGCAATTGAGATCTTTGGATAATTTATAGTGAATGAAATTATGAGTACTGGCATAATCAATTAGGACTATTACCTTTTTGTTTTTGATATATCCTTCGATCTTGAGGGTTTGAGGAGTGCTAATTCCATCCAATGCATTACACGATATCGTGGGAGTCAACTCTTCAGATGGAATTAATTCTAAGTTTTCATCTTGAGATGGTTCTTGTTCTTGTTCTTCTTCCTCTTCACAATCTATGTAGAATAATTTATTCTCACGACACTTATGTCCCTTACTGTACTTGCTGCCACACTTAAAGCATAAACCTTTTTCTTTTCTTTCCTCCAATTGTTGAGGTGTAAACTTTGTAGGTTGAGGTGTTTTAGAAGAAGGAGCCATAGCCATATTTTTGCTTTCAACATTTCTTTCCACCCTAAATGCATTCTCCAATGATTTGGGTTTGCAAAGGTGAACCTCGTGTTGAATGTTATCCTTTAAAGTTCCTATGAATACATCAATCAAGTGCTCATCTGGAATATCTATTACCTTTATATTCAATCTTTGGAAGTTCTCAATGTGATCTGTAACTGAACCCTTTTGCTTGAGATTTATCAATTGGCTAAAGAAGGTATTGCTCCTTGTATCCTCATAGTGTGCTATCATTTCTTCCGTGAAAATTTTCCAAGTGACGAGTGATTTGAGAGAACAAAGCCATCAATACCATACAAATTCATTGGGTTCTAAATATAAAGAAGCAATTCGTACCTTTTGTGTATGTGGCACATTATGTAGATTAAAGAATTGCTCCATCTGAGGTATCCATGTGATTGGGTCCTTTCCATCAAACTTCCTCATATCGATCTTACGAATGTGGTTGGTCTTCAACCAAAGTTGGAGTTTCTCCATTCTTGATTCATCTTCCTTGTGTCCTCATCATGAATTTCATGGGACAAATTTTCAGTTTCAGGTGTCCTCTCTATTAGGAATTTTTTTATTCCTTCCATGATTTCCCTTTTTAAACCATCCATCTTAGTATCCATTATTGCCTCCAATTTAGCGTTAGTTGAATCCATTTTCCCTTATAGTTCATCTTTTGTCACTGTCTTCTTTTGTAATTCATTTATGTCCCTATGCATTTCTTCACCTTCATCAAGAGTCCAAGTAGGACTTTCTAGAGGCTTATTTGGTGTAGAAGTTCCCTTTTTGGGTGGCATGTTGGCCAAGTATCACTTTTGAACCTTGATTTTGAGGTGGTTCTGCTAGACAATATTTCTTTTGCTGTATCTCCAAATTTTTGGCCCTTTTGGGTATGAAACTTTATTTTTTGTAATTCTCTGATATTTATTCTCTACAATTCCACAGGTCTGATCAAAATTGGATGTTCCAAGTGGAATTTACAGTAACTTCCCCACAACTTGCTGATTTTTGTCCTTTCTAGGAGATCTCACTTGTATAGCGTGCCCCACACAAAATAATTGATATAAAATTCTGAAACTTGTACCTATAATAGTAAAACCTATCCACTATCCAATGCAACTAGTCTCACTCAATTTGGATACCCTAGGAAGAAGTTATGATAGTGTTACCTGGAACACCTTCTTGAGACTAATCAATAGGACTAATCAGATACCCTATCTTCCACAAGGTGTATATACAAATGTAAGATGAAACAGAAGCTTAAATTTTTACCACAAATACCTTACTAATTTCTGTGAATATCTACCTGAGTTTAGGGTCTGAAACGTTACAAAAAAAAAAAATTATAGTGAAAATTCCGCAATAACTCAGTTCAAGATGATTCCAGAAACCTGTCCTGCACAGGCTGTATCTCTGAAAGTATAAGGCCTCGGGAGCTGAAATTTTA
The DNA here is from genome assembly GCA_009831015.1 of Picea engelmannii. Taxonomy (NCBI): domain Eukaryota; kingdom Viridiplantae; phylum Streptophyta; class Pinopsida; order Pinales; family Pinaceae; genus Picea; species Picea engelmannii. The sequence continues at coordinate 104,238 of ML803014.1, forward strand.
ACCAAACTTACCTTGCTCTATATACTAAATATCCTCCAAGACGTTCCTTTTGAAACGTTGTATAAAAAAATTTATAGCGAAAATGACAAGGTGTCTTAGATGTAGCAGTGAAACCCCAGCGAAACCCCAAGACCTTGAGCTCTGATACCATATGTTAAGAACCGAATATAAATATAGCATAGAAAAACCTCAGAATAAGTACTCAACGCCTTGAAAAAGAGAGAAATTTACTTAATAAGCCTCTTCGAGGGGGCAACCTCCGTATGCCCACATAAATGTACAATTACAATATGATTCCAAATGAAAATGTCTCCTTGGTAAATATAGGAGACTAGGAGGTATAATTACAACTAATGGACTAAAGTCAACATAAATAAAGTAACATTAATAATGTAATATGCCCCAATTAAGGGGTAATGAGACATTATTTAGGGCTTAACACATGGACTCTAAATTGAGTCAAGATATGCGGACCTAGGCTATTGATGATTGCCATATGTATATTGTTGGTTATTGTTCATTAATGATTATTAGACAATACTATTTGATGTGTTGGCTCTAGATCTATGTATAGACGAGAGTAATAATTTCTAATTAATCTTACAAATGGGAAAATAATTGTGTGAAAAGTTGTGACATGATGAGCATTGTTGCTTGAACTTTCTAGATATAAACTACGTAAGTATTTTAAAATTATGAGAAAAAGAGGTCTAGGGTTCCTATTTATTCCTACTAGCCTCCATGTTGTGTAGTAGGTTGAACAACATATGTTTTTTCTTGGAGGTTACACATTGTTGTGAGGGTAGGCTGCAGATTCAACACTTGCAAGGTTTAACTAAGAAGAACACAATATGATGTCAATCCTTATTCCTCAATGTATATTAGTCTCTTAAGCAAGTTGGGTTAACTAGGTTCCAACCATGACAAAAATCCCCCAGCATGAAAATGGATACTTGAAAGATCTAAGTTGGAATAATCTCACATTTGGTATCATGCACTTAAAGAGTTGCAAAGGTTATGCCTATATCTTGGTACTAAATACTTGAAGGTTTTAAGTTAACTTGGTCTCACCCTTAGTATTGAATGTGGTTTGTATATGTGTATACTTTGGGAGAAAAGTATCCTTTGACTTGCAAAATTATTTGGCATAAAGAAATGAAAAAGTGCATTTATGACTTGATTTCTCATGTAGATCTCTGCATATTTTATAAAAGGGGAAAATCGACGTCAAACTCACCTTGATAATTGGAAAATTACTTAAGAGTTGAAGATAAAAGAAAAAAGTATGATTTTAACTAGAAGTTTGATTTAAATAGGAAAAAACCATTTCATTTGCACCCACTCAATTAGAAAAAAAGAAAAAGAATCACAAGAACCTCTAGGAGCATAAATAGAAAAGATAATTAGAAGGTGATGAATAATACCTATTTATATATTTTTTAAATTACTAATTGAGTATGGATGTAATGTTAGGATCCGATCCTAACCCCTCTCCATGGGTCATTAGTTAGAAGTATATGTTTTCTATTTAATAAAGATCGACATTAGTTAATAAGGCCTAATAAATAAAGAAGAATAAGTCAATGTAAGAAGACCTAATAGAAGCTTTTGCTTCTAGAAGGATCTTCCTCTAGAAGTTTCCTTAGAAGGTAGAATTAGTATAAATAAGAATAGGAGGCACTGGATATTTTTTCTTGGAGATTATTGTAATAGAGCTCTTCTTTGCTGGAGGTTTCCCCCTCGAAGAGGCAAGTGAACGTTGCTATCATAATAAAGTTGTTCTTCCCAGTGATTATTTTGGTGTCATTCTGGTGTTCTTCTGATATTTTTCTAGATATATCATTATTATTCTGTCATTTCCTACTAGATATTTTATGTTCTGCATAATATATTGTATCAAGAATATTTCAAGTGGTATCAGATCTCTTTCCAGGGCAAGACTTGTGGGCTAATTTTTTTTCAAGGTAGAGACGTATTCCAACATCTTTAAGCTACAAAGATCTATTGTTACACGCATAAACCCACAGTGGGAGAGTTATACATGCAAGAAATACAAGTGGTTCTTAAGTGCACATATGTTGGCCACCCTTGTAACCCCCGTTGGTACCCCTTCGAATGGTATCACATCAGACAACACCTATATACAGATCGACCTAGGCATCTTGAAGCCCTCCATAGATAAAGCGATCAACCGCCTGACTGTTATAATGTCACCGAGAAAAACACTTGGGAAGTGACTTTCTAGTACCTAAGTAGTCGAGTAGTATGACTAAAGGTACGGTCTAGCCTCCTTAGTTGGTGCCCTAAGATATAGGGACAAGTACTATTGTTGGACCTGCACGTATATAAAAGAGTTATAGCACAAGGAAAACCCTTAACTGTATATTCTCTGCAAATCCTAAACCTTGGGAAAGAAACAAAGAAATAAAAGACAAGATATATTGCAATGCAACCTTGTCGTCTACATTGGGGTTGTGAAATTACTGCATCTTGTGTCATGTTAAGAATTTGGGCATTTCGCCTCTGTAGTATTATTCAGTTCGGAGTATAACTCCATAGGAGTTAAAAAAATGTTCCTATCAACACTCTTATTTGTGACCTTTTCATTACATTCCTGTCTTCATTATGATCGCATTGGTACCATTTAATTTTAATTCTTTTTTTTTCCCCGCAGACACAACCCCCTCTGGGACGCCTTTCTTGAGACCTATCCCATTGGATTCCTTTCTTTGTCCTAATAACTCAGGTATCTATCATTTTTAAGCCCATTTTTTTCCATCCTGACACCTCCACTGCTACCTAATCCTTCATCATGCCTACCACTTGCTCTCAGTCCCAAGAAACCTTAGAGGATATAATGTCCCACCTAGAAAAACAAATTGACGACAACATGACTTCCTTCCGCAATGAATTCACCATAGCCCTTGAACAATAATACAACAAATTGGTGCAACTCTTCAAGGGTAAGAATGTTGAGCCAAACCTAGAAGAACTTCAATCTTATCATTATGAACATACTTGGTCCTCTCGCCCCCCTTGAGGTTCTCCACCTTCTTGGAATAAGGTGCCCAAAGTTGACATGCATAAATTTGATGGTTCCAACCTAGTCAGGTGGGTTTCTAAAATGGAACAATACTTCTCCCTTCATGATATTGAAGATGATGAGACCAAACTCCATGTAGGGGTTTTGTACTTGGATCAAGAACAATGGAAGTGGTGGCAGTGACATAAGAAATGTTATCGAGGACCTCCCAATTGGAACATGTTCTCCAAAGTAGTTTGTTCCCATTTTGATAGGGAATCAAAATTTTTGGGCTGACTCACTAAGCTACACCAAACTGGATATGTCACATTGTTACACATCAAAATTCCTCACTTCGATAATGTCCCATTAACATTATCGTAAGTGTCGCACTTTTGTCGCAAGTGTCACAAATATCGCATTTTCTTCTTGCATTTGTCACATTGCGGACGACACCATAAGAAAACTTGATACACCCTCTAAGATATGTTAGAAAAGGAAAACACATCATTTGGAAATATTACACATTATTTTTCCTTGGTAAATTATTATCTTAAACGAATTTTTGGAGATCAACGATCCCCTGTTCATTTGTAGGGACCACTAGTGCTCCTTATACACTTAGCAGGGAGCGTTATAGCGCTCTGTTGCAAGCTTTGAGGGAGCATTGATTGGTTGAGATATTCTTGGGAATAAATCCCCCTTATTTCTAAGGATAGCTATAAAGGATCCAAGTTGGTTTGGCTCGAATCCAATCTTTAGGATGTATCTAAGGGAGACACCACAACTGATGGAGTCATATCCTAAACTTATTCCAAAGATAACTAAGGTGGTTGAGCCTCCCATAGCCTATAAAAGGAGGCATTCTCATGGTGAAAAGGAGAAGAATATCAATGAAAAGTATTGTCATTATGATCATGGATCTTTCGAGCAAGGGGTTGGACAAGGAGGACTTGGTGAGGCTGTTTCATATGCATCTACAGATTGTAAGTACCTTGTTATGTTCTCATTAATATATGCTTGGCATGTTTCCTTCAATCTTGTGCATGATTGCATAGGCTTGTCTCTTCTTGATAAATATAGATTAAACTAATCTTGGTAGAATAGGAAGCATTCATTGTCTTTGTTGTCTATTAAATTGCAGAACTCATTAAAGGGCTTGAAGATCAAGTTCATCCTAGACCGAGCAAGGACAAGATTTAGAAAAAAGGTACATCATGTTTTCTTCCTCTTTTTCCTTTGACTAGTTTAGCTACATTTAAAGGAATGTCAGTGTTCAATGTTAGCATTTTTTTGTCTTGTTCATAGGGGTCTAGGATCCAAGAGGACATTCACCTATCTGTAGGGGAATTTTCCTACAATAGGAATTGACGACTCCACTGGGGATCAAAGATTTCAGTTTCAGTTTCTTTTCTTGGTTTTTTCTTATCTTTTGCTCGTCTTCAGATCCTGCTCGTTGTATATTTCTCTTTTATACATTTGTTGTCAGTCCTGAAGTCGTCTCACACAGACTGATGATCAAGCCTTCCTGAGTTTTTATTTTCTGGGTTGATTCTTGTTCATTCTCATAAAACTACATCCTTCTTCCTTTACATCCAGAGCATTGATTTCAGTATCGACTCTCCCCTGTAGTGCTTTAGGGAGCGTTGTAGCGCTCTGGTGCTGATAAAACCAAAGCGCCGATTTTTCTCTTTTTTGAAAAATTGTTGGATACTTGTGTTGGGTGTAATTTTTGGTTTCTTCTTTTGCTCAGAACTTGTTCTGTCAGCTTGTGTCTTCTATAAAGCCTGCAACCTATTTATTTTTAAGACTTTTTGATCTTTGTTTGGATTTTTTAAAGTTTTTTCCTTCTTTTGAAATCACTCTTTCTCTTCGAGATTTTGAGTTCATTTTTTATACTTTCTCTTTCATCTGATCGCTTGAAGGTTATTACAAGGAAACTCAGAGATCTTTGTACTGTTTTAATTGGTATTTGATCTTTGTATCTTTCCAAGCAAATTTCTTAAGTTAGTTTTGTTATTTTAGCTTTCTTTTAAAAAAGTTTGGAATTGTTTTTTCTTCTTATTTTATTGTTGTGATAGTGTTCTTTTTGTTTGTATGATGCTTGCTTCCAATTGTCTAAAACTGCAATAGTGAAACCTTTTTTGGCATAAGAAGCATTAAGTTAAATCAATTCATATCCATATTCAAACGAAAATATACCTTTTTATGATTGGTTTTTGGATACAATTTTTGAATAGTTTAGCATTGAATTGGATTCTTGTTGAAAACAATGGCATGAAATTTCTGCATTTTTGTGTTTGATAGTGAAAGAAAACTCTTCTCCTTCTTGTAAATAGAATTTCATTGAAAGAAACATTTGCTTATCATTTTTATTTTTCTTCTTTTGGATTCGAGTCGTAACATCATCAGTTTCACTCTCATTCACCTCTGAGTAAAGAACAACCACTAAAATCAACGCTAATTAGAATCAATCTAGAAACTTTTTCTTTTTAGATTCTTCCACCAACATCAGACTAGGATTAGCTCTTTGGATTAGATTGTGAGTACAAATCTCCAAAGCATTCAAATAAACTTAGCATATTGTGATAGGGAGAGTAAATCCAATTTTCGTATAAGCATAGTTGGGATCCCCCTCTCACACATGGGTTATGCACGAGGTCGTGTTCAAGAGAGCCACAAAGATTATTCCTTCGAGGTTTAACTGTTCATAGTAGTAAGATCGTATATTGAGGGTTCTTCTTGAGGTCTAACTATATTCAATTGGTCTCAATGCTTTCTGAATTCTGAATCCGTTCGGGGTCCTCTGGAGTTCTACCAGTCCACTTGTCCTCAGTTCTCTCGAAGGATTTCGAACTTGTTATCCTGCCCATACGTTCATAATGTACTGTCGATTGTACCCACCCAGAGGTTGACTGCGAGTTGGCTTCCTTAGTAGCCATAATATTTAGGGTCCTCACATAAGGTGACGGTGAAGGGAAGTCTTTGTTGTACCTGGAATAGACATTGGTCAAGCTCACTCAGGCTCCTTGGAGGGTAAATCCATGATTATTGTGTGGAATCTTGCACCAAGGTGTAAGTCCATTAAGCAGGTCACCAATGTAATTGTTCCACCTACTAATATCCTATCCCCTTCTCAATTTGATCACGCGATGTTGGATTTCATCACCAACTAGTACGGTCATTGAGATAAGGTTTTGTTTTCTTGTTGGTTCTTTTAGATTTTTTAGCATGTGTTGTTGGTTTATTTAATAATTTTTCAAGATTGAGACTGTAGACAATAAAGGTATTCGTAGATCACATAGGATGCAAGGGTTTCCTCTGGAAGGCTACGAACCCTTACCTCCTAATTCACCTAAAGACATTTACCATGAAGAGGTAGAAAATCACTCTAATGCTGGGAGCATTGCTACTCATTTGTTAGAAAATCCTGAAAGTGCCTTGGTTACGGTTGAGGATTCCATTCCTCATACTATCCCTATGTCAGAAGCTCCTCTCGAACCACTTATTGTTTGACTGGAATCGTTCGGTAACGTAATAGAAGAGGAAGTTCAACATTTTTCGTTGAGGCCATGTACCAAAACATAGATGGAAGACACACAACGTGATTATGATGACTACATAACTCCTATCCGGTTTTCTAGCATGGTAAATCCACAACAGACACATGTTCGGTCCATATGGAGGACTCCATCAGGACGTGATATTTATGAACATTTTAAATTTAGCTGACCACCTCTTGATCCTCATGACCCTCTTGCCTCTACTGCTGCTGAGGCAAGACCGTCTGATCAGAATATTGATCATCCCATCGAGCAAGTAGTCGATCCTGCTGCTACGTCAACACAAAACCAACACACCTAATCATGCACAAGGTACTTCGGCTATTACTCCCACCACTACACCTTTTCACACCACATCTCCCTATGTTCCACAAAATCCTGTTGAAACACATTTACATCAGAGAATGCAGACCCTTTCCATACACACACAATCAATTGTGGGAAAAATCTTGACTGGTGGGAAACCATCATCTAGTGGGCATGTCCCTCCTGGGGGAAAACCACCCTTTCACATACCTGCTGGGGGACAACCCCATTTTATTGGTCATACCACAATTGTCACACAACCTATGGTAGGGGAGCAACCCCCTTTTGCCGAAAACCATTCACAACCTTGGGGAGTACCTCAAGGAGGTACATTTAATCAACATTACCAAGGGGGGAAATCATACCATAACCCACAAGGAGGAGTACCAAATCTTGTTCCTTCCAGATTGTATTTTGGACAACCTTATCCGGGTGTCCCAAATCCCACCTGGGGTCCTCAAGGACAACAAACTTATCCTCCCCAAGGGTCAAATTTTTACCTTACACAGAGACAAAATGTTTACCCTCCTCAAGGGAAAACTATTTATCCCCCACAACCTAATCAACCAACTTATACTCCCCATAATCAACCGAGTTTCCCTCCACTCATGAACGCTCCTCAACAACAATCGAATCCTACCTATACCGGTCAACAACAACCATATATGGGAGGGCCTACTGGATACAATTATCCACCTCAACCAGTTTATGGCCCCACTGGTGTCCCTATGCCGCATCAGTATCACCCTCAGGTTACCGACAATTACCATTCCTCTCCATGCTAGATCTACCAAATTTGTATCGGTTGACAAATGATCCCATATTACATTTTCCTTTCTGGCCGGTAATTCCTGCTAAATTACCTTCTGACATCCACAAAATTTGATGGTAAACCTGGGGAAGACCCAAACAAATATGTTATGACATTCCATCTATGGTGTTCATCAAACTCACTGATGGATGATTCTATACATTTGTGTCTTTTCCAGCACACACTCACGGGCTCCACAGCCAAATGGTACATTGAACTTGAACGTGGTACCTTTCAATACTTCAACTCCTTAGCTATGGATTTTCTCACGCATTTTAAATAACCCATCCGTTACGAGATGGGTACTGAACTCTTAACCTCACTTCGTCAAATGAACTCTGTTCATATCTCTGATCAAATTCATGAGTGGAGACGATGACAAAGTTTGATTAAAGAGACCATTCTTGACCAATTATTGGCCGAATGCTTTACTAAATCTATTTTACCCCCAATTGGTCGTGACGTCGCCATGGGTGGTGTGCTCATTGAGGAAGAATCCATTGCTCGAGCTCAGTATTTAGATTTGGTTTAATCCTAATCTCGTACATTATATGAGTTGATACCAAATGTTCCCTGTACTTCTACCGATCCATCCAAACCTTCTTCCATGACACATGTAGATGGAGTCAACAGTACCGTCAAAACCCAATCTTCATCACAATCGACCGGAATGGATAATCACTCTGTTTCTACACCCATCACCAGTTCGACTTCTCTCTCCTCTACCTCCCCCCCCCCGACTCAAATCTCTGAGGTGAATGCAGTCCAATCTGCCTCTTCGCAACAATCCAGGGGCAAGAAGAAAAAAAAAAAAAAACCAAAAAGAATAATAATAATGATGAAAATCAAAAAACACAAACTCCACCACCTGCTCCTGAAAAGAAACCACAGCGAAAACTGAAATTCCTGTGTCTCATTTGTGGTGATGATCATTACACCCAAGACTATCCTCATCGCGACGAAGTTGCAAAAATTTTCAAAGGGAATTCCCAACCTATTGTGTTAACACAACCTTTTCCTCAGCAACAATCCATGGTTGCTCAAGCCCTTTCCCATCTAGCAGGGGGAAATCCCATACATCCTCCTAGTGATGAAGCCTCATCGAGTGTTGATATTTATATGTTCAAAGGGATCTATTTAACCACTTGCACCACAACGTATGACACGTCGACTAAACCTTATAAAGAGAAAGTCACTAACGGTACCCCACCAGATCCATCTCCTGCCTCCGTTAGTCCTTCGTCTAGGTCACTTCAAATTAAGAAACCCACTTTTGACTATATTTTATGCCCTCCCAAGATAACTATTCACAAATTAACTTTTAATCCTAGTTCACATGCCGCCCAAAACCACAACATTGTTGAAGATTTGACTCAAGAACCATGTGTTATGTCCTCTCTTGAAGTTCTACAACATTTTATGAGTCAACATAGAACTCTCTTGACCGCCATTGGTGCAATTGATCCTTAGTAATCAAATAATACCATGTTTAACCTTGATAACTTCAAGTCACGACTTTCTCACCAGTTTGTTTTTCAAATTGATGTGGTTGTTCATAACCAGCACATTCACCGCACCATACTGGATGAGGGAGATTCAACTTGTGTCATGTCTTTAGCATGTTGGAAATGATTAAAATCACCCACACTTAACCAATCCCCTACCATGTTACGAGCATTCGATGGGTGAGGTTTTTTTCCTCATGGAATCTTACAGTCCTTAGTTGTTTAGTTGGGAGGAAAGACTGTCTTTGTCGATGTAGAGGTAGTCGATGCTCCCCTTGATTACAACTTGTTGTTAGGAAGAAGTTTGTTTTATTCCATGACTATCATCGCTTCATCGGTGTTTCGATGTTTACAATTCCCCTATCAAGGTAAAATTGTCACTATCGACCAGTTAGATTACTACACCCCAATGCTCGCACTCCCTCCACCAATAATATTCCTTTCTTGGGAGATAGTAATATAACTTATGAAAGTGTTAGTGTAGGTATTTTAAAAGATTCTTCCCTTATGGGTACTTTCCTTGAACCCCTTCCTCCCACCACACAACACATTTCCACGATCAATATGATCTTGACTATGGCATATCAATATTTTGAATCATCTTATCCTTAGGTTGTGCCTAGTCCTTTGGAATTCGATGCACTAGGTGATGCTATCCCACTTAGTCCCGTTGAGGCTTCATACGATGCTATCCAATCTGCCTCTCCCTCTTTGGATGACCAACATATTTTGGCATATGACACTTATTCGTTGCCATCTTGGTTGGATTCCTTATCCTTTTCTTTCGACTACATCCTACGGTTTTTTCCATCGGACGAATCCATTATGGAAATGCTTACTATTGACGAGGTACATTTGGATGAAAACCATCATCGATCATCTTTTCTTCCTAGTCTATATGAAATTCAGGAAGATATACACTCTATCTTCCCCCTTGATGTTGTCGATTCTCCCCAATATCCTATACTCACCCAAGATACTACTTCCGAGGGGAATTTAGGCAACATCTCTTCTACCATCACTATCGATATTTCAATCAAAGAAGGTATATCATGGAAAATGTTCATCTCGGTGCTAATTGTTTTCCCAAGGAAGTGGAAGCTTACAACACTTTATTTAAAGAATTATGTGATGTCTTCACTTGGAGCTATGAGGAAATGCCAAGGATCAATCCATTGATCGTTGTGCATGAGATAAAAACTTACCCAGGCATTAAACCTGTACGATAAAAAATTCGCCTGATTCATCCTAAGAAAACCATGGCCATAAAGGCAGAAGTTGAAAAACTGTTGAAATCTGGCTTTATCTATCCTATCCCCTTGACGTAATGGGTTTCTAACTTCGTTCTGGTTGCTAAAAAACAGGGAACCATTCGTTTCTGTGTCGATTATAGGGATCTCAACAAGGCTTGTCCAAAATGCAATTACCCTACACCATTTATCGACCATATCATTGATAATTGTGCCAACAACGTTATATTTTCTTTCATGGATGGATTTTCAGGATATAACCAGATTGATATTCTTCTAGCTGATCATCATAAGACATCCTTCATCTGCCCTTGGGGGACATTCACCTATTGGAAGATACCTTTTGGCCTTAAAATGATGGTGCTACTTTCCAACGGGCCATGTCGTATGCCTTCCACGATATCAAATAGATTGTGTAGCCTTACCTCGATGATTTACCTGCTCATTCGTCCACTCGACAAGACCATATTGGTCATTTACGGGCCATTTTTCTTCGATGTCAGTTTTACCATATCCGTTTGAACCCTCACAAGTGTATCTTCGTTGTCGAATCAGTTTGACTTCTCAGATTCATCGTCTCCAAATATGGGATTAGGGTGGATCCCTTGAAAGTCAAAGCTATTCTTGCTTTACCTCCTCCCAACAATCTAACCCAACTACAAATTTTGCAAGGGAAAGAAAACTTTATTCGTCGTTTCATATGCAATTACGCCGAACTCACTAATGGATTTATGAGATTGTTGAAGAAAGACACTCCTTTCATCTGGGATGACACTTCTCAATGCTCTTTTGATGCTCTTAAACATGCATTAACCCACACACCTCTCTTGCATCCTCTGAATTATGATCAATACTATATCCTTTATTTGGCTGCCTCTACTTCCACTATTGCGATGGTGTTAGTTCAAGAGGACCTTAACGGTGACAGACATGTGATCTGCTATTTGAGCAAGAGTCTATCTGGTCCCGAGATCCGATATTCACACATTGAAAATTTGGCTCTGGCAGTCGTCATTATTGTCCAGAGGTTTCGCCATTACATCCTGTTACGCATTACCAGGGTCATTACAGACTCAAACTCCATCTACCATATCCTTACACGTCAAGTCCTTGGGGGGAAATATTCCAAATGGATCGTTATTGTTCAAGAATTCGATATCGAGTTTGCCAAATCAAAAGATAAAAAGTCGTTGGTTTTTGCGGAACTTATCTATGATCTTCCCCATGCTGATGAAGATACTAATCCCATTGATTCTCTTCACGACGAATATTTGTTCCTCATTAGCACGTCAAACCCTTGGTATGGATATATTCTTCTCTATCTTCAAACCCAACGTTTCCAGCCCGATATCTCCTGTGAAGAACATCATCGTATTCGCCACCATTATAAACACTACCTTATCATTAGAGACACTTTGTATTTTCATGGTATTGATATTGTCTTACGATGTTGTTTAACCCACGATGAGGCTGAACACGTTTTGAATGACTGTCACCTTGGAGCTTATGGCGATCACCTTTATGGGATGGATATAGCCTAGAAAATCTTACGAGCTGGTTATTTTTGGCCCTCCATATTGAAAGATTGTATTGAGGTTGTCAAACAATGCCCACCCTGTCAAGTTTTTCACAAAAAGGCACACACCCACCCTTCTTTGTTCCATCCCATTGTCGTCATCGGCCCCTTTTCCAAATGGGGAATTGATTTTATTCAATGTAAGCCTACCTTATCCAGGGGGCATGATTATATCATCATTGTCGTTGATTATTTCACTAAATGGGATGAGGCTATGCCTACATTTCTTAACCATGGTTGTACTGCAACTCTCTTCATTTTTAACCACATCATCGCTTGCTTTAGCGTCCCACAATCCATTGTCACAGATCATGGATCACATTTTCAAAACCATATGATGAGTGCATTTCATGTCAAGTTGGGTTTTTTCCATGAGAATTCATCCCCCTACTATCCTCAAGAAAACAGACAAGTTGAAGCTATCAACAAAGTCCTTAAGACCATGATTCAACACATGGTGGGTACAAACAAAACTTCTTAGCACTTGCAACTTTTCTCCTCCCTCTAGGCTTACCGCACCTCATTGAAAACTGCAACTGGATTCACCCCATTCCAGTTGGTATATGGTGTCGAAGTAGTGTTACCAATCAAGTGTGAGATCCATTCATTGAAACTCACCGTATAAATCCTACCTCATACCTCTGCTAAAGAGGAACAATTCCTATATTTAACTAGGTTGGATGAAACATGTCGTGATGTTGCTCTCGTCAACAATACATATAAAAAACGAATGAAGATTCAATATGAAAAATCCGGTCAACCTCGTACTTTTGCAGAAGGATACCTAGTTCGCGTTTATGACCAGGCTCACGATAAGATAGGGAAAGGAAAGTTAGAACCTCTGTGGCATGGACCCTATATCATAAAACGTGTATTACATAGAGGTTCCTACGAGCTGGTTCACTATGATGGAATATATCTCTATGAGCCCCGAAATGGGCTTTACCTCAAGAAGTATTGTGCATAGAACATCTAGGATGTGTGCTTTGTACACTATTGTACTATATTTTTTGATTTGGTGTGTCTTTTCTCTTGCGTGTATGAGTTGTTTTTAGCCGCTTATACTTTGTCTTTTGATTGTGTGCGCAGATGACATCTCCCTTTCTCATCTTTGTTGGGTTTGTATATGGAGCTAGTTGACACACCCAGAACATTACTTATGCAGCTTGGGTCATTTACCACTCTGATGTGTTGGTGAGTTTAGGAGGCATTTTCCTAGGATCAACAACCAATAACATGACAGAATATCATGTTGTCATTGGACTTTTAACCGAGGCCTCCTCTCTAGGTATATATCATCTGGTCATCAAACTAGATTCTCAACTCGTGGTTTGTCAGCTTAATCGAGTTTACGTTGTTCGCAACCCTGTCTTATTGTGTCTCCACCTAAGAGTTCATTGTCTTGAAAGAATGTTTGAATTTACACAATACAGACACATACCAAGAGAACTCAACATAACATCAGATTCGCTTGCAAATTATATTTTGGATCGGTATCACATGCATAGATGAATAAAAGGAAAAGGAATCACATGTACATTAAAAAAATCACACAAGATATGCAAGATACTAGATATAATAAATACGTAGAACAGAAATAAAATGCTATAAATGGCAGAATAACAATAATATAACCAGCATAATCTCCACAATAACACAGAAATAATATGAGAACAACAACTGAAATAGCACTTTGATTCAGAAAGCAATGTTCACAGGCCTCTTCAAGGGGTCAACCTCCATTCGAGCAACGCTCTGTTACAATAATCTCCAAGCTAGGGTTTTCATACCCTCGACCCTTATTTATACTAAATATGTATATTAAGAGAAGCATCTAGAGGAAGATCCTTCTAGAAGCAGAAGCTTCTATTAGGTCTTTTTACATCCGCCTTATTCTATTTTATTGAAAGGCCTTATTAATATTGACCTTTATTACATCCGAATACATTGATCTACCTATGTGCAGGTTAGGACCTTAACATGTCCGCCCCCTTAAAAACAACCTTGTCCTCAAGGCTTGAGATGTGGAAACAACTGCAGAATAGTAGCTGGTTCCCAAGTGGCATCTGCTGGAGTCATATATTTCCACTGTACGAGCACTTCCCTGATGGTTCTGTGACGCAGGCGACGCTCACACTGGTCCAAAACTGCTTCTGGCTGTAGCCAAATGGATCCTTCTTCAGCTAACTCTGGAAGGTTGGTTTGAATTTTGCACCTGGTTCTAATCACCTTCTTCAAGCATGAAACATGAAAAACAATATGTAGCTTCGACTGACTGGGCAGAGCTAACTGATATGCGACTTGTCCCACACGCTTGAGAACTGTGTAAGGGCCATAAAATTTGGGTGCTAGCTTCTGAAAATGCCAGGCCTTGAGGGAAGTTTGCTTATATAGTTGCAGTCGCAGAAACACCTGATCCCCTTCTGCAAATTGACGTTCAGAGCGACCTTGATTTGCTTGCTGCTTCATTCGATTCTGTGCCATGACCAAGTTCTCTTTAAGGGTACGAGGGATATCCTCTCAGACTGTAAGTGTTTGGTCAACTGCCTGGACCTTCGAGGTACCCAGTAAGTATGAGAGAATTGAAGGTGGCTTCTATCCATATACCACTTCAAAAGGAGTCATGCGAGTGGCTGTATGGTATGTAGTGTTGTACCACCATTCGGCTAGGGGTAACCATTGAGCCCACTGGTGTTGTTTTTCAGAGGCAAAGCACCTCAGATATGTTTCCAAACACTTGCTGACAACTTTCGTTTGACCATCCGTCTAGGGATGATAAGCTGAGTTGAGATGCAATTGTGTGCCTTGTAGCTTAAACAGTTCTTGCCAAAAATTGCTTGTGAAAGTTGGGTCATGATAAAAAACAATAGAGTGCGGCATGCCATGAAGCTTGAAGACTTGGTCCATGAAAATTTGAGCCACCGTGGATGTAGTAAATGGGTGGTGAAGAGCACAAAAATGAGCATACTTGGAAAGGCGATCCACCACCACCATTATGACTAATTTATTCCCCGATTTGGGTAAGCCTGTAATAAAGTCCATAGAGATATCCTTCCAAATAGTAGGGGGAATCGGAAGCGATTGGACGGTGCCCAGAGATTTGATCATTTCTCCCTTGTTGCGTTGACACACCTCACATTTAGCAACAAACTTATGGATGTCATGTTTCATACCATCCCAGAAAAAAGAACGTTTGACCCGGTCATATGTTTTAGTGAACCCTGAGTGCCCCACTGTGGGTGTAGCATGAAGCTCAGAAAGTACCGTGGATTTGAGCTTGGATTGTTTACTTAAATACAAGCGACCTTTGTATCGAAGCTCATCCTGGAGCCAGGAGTACCCTAGGGGAGCCAAAGCCTTGTTCTGCAGTTGTTGGATCAGATGCAAACTTTTGGGATCTTGAAGCCATTCCTGGCGCACATCTTGGAGCCAATCGGGTACCTCGAAGGAAAGAGAAAAAAGGGATCCTTTGTCTTCATATTTCCGGGACAATGCATCCGCCATGACATTGTCTTTGCCCTTCTTGTAAATGATCTCATAATCATATCCAAAGAGCTTAATCACCCATTTTTGTTCCTCCTGGGAGAAAATGCGTTGTTCTAGAAAGTACTTGAGGCTTTGATGGTCGGTCTTAATTTGGAAGCATTGCCCCAAGAGATAAGGACGCCACAGCTCAATGACATGCAGAATCGCCAACATTTCTTTTTCATAAATGGGTTTGCCCAGATTCCTTTTAGATAGTTTCTTGCTGGTGAAGGCCAAAGGTCGACCCTCTTGCATAAGGACACCGTCGATTCCTTTCCCTGAGGCGTCACATTCCAACACAAAGGTCTTTGTGAAATCGGGAAGGGCCAGAACTGGAGTGGTGCACATGGCCATCTTTAAGGTTTGAAAAGCTTGAGCAGCTGAAAGAGTCCAAGTGAAAGAGTTCTTTTTTAGGAGAGTCATGAGAGGTGCTGCAATCTTTCCGTAGTTCTTAACAAACTTGTGATAATACCCTATTAGGCCCCAAAATACATGCAAGATTTTGAGAGTCTTTGGGTGCGACCAGTCTTGCATAGCTTCAATATTTTTCAGGTCCACCCTGACGCCGTCCTTTCCCACCAGATGACCCAAGTATTCTATTTCTGAGGCACCAAAAGCACATTTGGAATGTTTCAGGAAAAGTTGGTGCTGAGAGAGTAGGCAGAGAACTTGATCCACATGAGTAAGATGGTCTTACCAGGTTTTTCTATAGATGAGGATATCATCAAAGAAAACTAAGACAAAATGACGGAGAAAAGGGTGGAAGACATGGTTCATGAGGCTCTGGAAGGTGGAGGGGGCGTTACACAAGCCAAAGGGCATGACCAAAAACTCATAGTGGCCCTCATGAGTGCGAAAGGCGGTCTTGGGGATGTCGGCCTCTTTCATACATATCTGGTGATAGCTCGAGCGAAGATCAAGTTTGGTAAAGAATTGGGCACCACTCAATTCATCCAGGAGGTCATCAATGACAGGAATGGGAAATTTGTCTTTGATGGTCAGTTTGTTGAGAGCACAGAAGTCAGGACACATTCTCCAAGAACCTTCTTTCTTCGGTACCATGATGATCGGAGACAAGTAGGGGCTCATACTAGGATGGATGACGCCTGCAGTAAGGAGTTCCTGGACCATTTTCTCAATTTCATTTTTTTGTGCAAAGGGGTGGCAATATGGATGGATATTGGGGGGAAGGCTTCCTGGGACAAGGGGAATGGAATGATCATGAACATTGCGGGAAGGAGGGAGTCCTTGGGGAGTGGAAAATACCTTTTGATGTTTAGAAAGGAGGGCTTGGAGGTCTTGGGGCACTGGGGGTGTCTCTGTGGCTTGTATGGCATGGAGTTGGGAAATGACACTAGAATGACCTTTTTTGAGCAGTTTTTCCATGCGATGAGAACTGATGACCTCAGGTGAACCAACATTGATGCCTTGGAATCTATATTGGTGGCCTCCTTGGTCAAATTGCATGGTTAAGTTCTGAAAATCCATGAGAATGGGACCCAAAGTCCTTAGTCAGTATGCACCCAACACAATGTCGCAACCGCCCATGTCAATAGCAAACATATGGGATTTTAGGTGGTAGTCACCGATTTGGAGACACACATTTTCATAGCGCCCGCCACATTTCATAGAACCACCATTGGCAATCATGATTTGGAAATTGTTGACAGCATGGATGTAGCAATGTGTTTCTTGGGCAATGCGGCGATGAATAAAATTGTGGGCGCTGCCACTATCAACCAGAATGATGACCTTTCGGTGCTTGATGTAACCGATTAACTTGAGGGTTTGGGGGGCAGAGAAGCCGGTGAGAGCATTGAGGGAAATGATCGGTTCCACTTCGGGAGGGTTAGAGGGAGGGTTTATGTCAGTGATTTCTGGTGACTCGGGCACAAGGGGAGTGTCAACATCTTCTTCTGGAATATCCTCAGAGATGGCCATAAAAATCTTTTGTTCCTTACATTTGTGGCCTGGGAAATATTTGTCATCACAATTATAACAGAGGCCTTTGAGTTGGCGTTTAGCCATTTCATCCCTGGTCAATTTTTGGATCTTTAATGGGGCGGAGGGAGTAGTGGAGTTCACTGGTTTAGGGTGAGGGATAAAGGAAGGCTTACGGTTTTGAGAGGAAACAATTTGTTGTGCTTCTTTAGATTTTTTAGTAGCCTCCACCCAATTCATAGGTCGATCCATGAGGACATGGGCCTGAATCTCCTCCTTGAGGCCACTGATAAAACACTCTCAAAAGAAAGCACCAGTCATGCCCTCTGTTCGAAAATCCAGGCGCTCAAATGCAACTATGAAGTCTTCTACTGCTCCTGATTGCTTCAATTTTGTCAAACGGCCCAAATGGTTGGTGTTAGTGTCAAAGCGTTCATAAATCTTAGTCACAAATTGGGTCCAAGCAATATACCCTTGACGGGAAGTTGTTCTCCATTGCCACCATTGCCAGCGTTCTTCATCTAGATGGAGAACACCATACCAGAGTTTGGCCAAGTCATTTGTAATGTTGTAGAGAGAGAAATAATGTTCCATTTGGGTGACCCAACCAGTGGGGTCTGAGCCATCAAATTTGGTTACATCCACCTGCGGAAGGCATATGTCCCGTTGAAAGTGATGGGGCTGAAAGGTATGGGACTGGGAAGAAGTTTCACCTTCAGTCTTTGTATGTGCATCAGGAAAAGGGTCATCGGTAGGGATCTTGAGTTTGGTGCAGAGTGATGCAAAGACAGATTCAAGCTGGGTGGTCAGTTCATGTTTTACTTCCGCCATTGCAGAATGCACGGATGCATTTATGGTGGTATTGATGGATGTATCACGGGAGGCAACAGTAGCACTGAGTTGTTGCACTTCTTGTTGGGTCTCGAGGAAACTAGATTGCAAGGTGTTGAAGCGAGACTCCAGTTCTTGGCTACGAGTATGGGCCATGAAGATGGGTGAACTAAAAAGGGAGCGGGCGGGCTCAGAAATTTTTGTAGAAAAATGATATGGATGAATGTGATAAGGGAGAAGAGATGAATCTAATGGAATAGGTCTCAAATAATGGTGAAAAAATTTCCAGATTTTTTTTTTTTTTTTACAGCTGTGGGGTTATACTTCGGTCTGAAGAATGCTGCAGTGATGAAATCCCCAAATTCTTAACTAGAAAGAAATGCTTATTTACTTAGCAACCCAAACATAGATGTGCGGCAATAGATCTCGCTGGTTTAATTTGTTTATGTTTATGTTTACGTTCCCCAAGGGTTAGGTATTCAAGGGTTCTACAGACAAGGGTTTGCCCTGTGCTATAGCTCTCTGATATACGTGCGGGGTCCAATAGTAGAACTCAACCCAATATATCAGGGCACTAACTAAGGAGGATAGACCGTACCCTTAGCCGTACTACTCGACTACCCAGGTACTAGAGAGTATCTTCCTGAGTGTTGTTCTCGGTGACACTATAGCAGTCCAGCGGTCGATAGGTTTATCTAAAAAGGGCTTCAGGAAATCTAGGTCGATCCGTACACAGGTGTTGTCTGATGCTCTACCACTCGAAGGGGTACCAACAGGGGTTACAAGGGTGGCCAACAGATGTGCGCTTAAGAATAACTTGTATTTCCTGCGTGTATGAATCCCTCAACCGTGGGTTTATGCGTGTAACGATAGATCTCTGTGGCTTAAAGACGCCAGAATACATCTCTACCATGGAAAAAAAAATACCCACAATTTCTGCCAAGGAAAGTGCTCTGATACCACTTGCAAGATACCAGATATAATAAATATGCAGAATAGAAATAAAATGCTAGAAATGGCAGAATAACAATAATATAACCAGCATAATCTCCACAATAACACAGAAATAATATGAAAACAACAACTGAAATAGCACTTTGATTTAGAAAGAAATGTTCACAGGCCTCTTCGAGGGGGCAACCTCCAGTCGAGCAGTGCTCTGTTACAATAATCTCCAAGATAGGGTTTTCATACCCTCGACCCTTATTTATACTAAATATGTCTATTAAGAGAAGCATCTAGAGGAAGATCCTTCTAGAAGTGGAAGCTTCTATTAGGTCTTCTTACATATGCCTTATTCTATTTTATTGAAAGGCCTTATTAATATTGACCTTTATTACATTTGAATACATTGATCTACCTATGTGCGGGTTAGGACCTTAACAAGATAAAATTTAACATCATTGGCACTACAAAACTCTGATATATGTATATAAAATGCATGATAGAAAAAGTTTGTTTACATCAACAAGTAAAATATGGGACCTCATGCCCATGATATCATCATGTAAAGACTACAAAACATATGGAGGATCCTAGTCCTCATGCACCACGTTGTGTTCCGAGAAGCACACCACTGCACGGGCCACTCGTCGGAGCAAGTGGTTCAAACATTCAGGAACCCCTACTATATACCTTTGTAGATGAAGAGGTATGTCTCGCCTCTTGAGAGGAGGGACACCCATATTTAGACCTTGGAGGTTCCTCTCGACCTCCCAAAGTCCCCCCACTACCACCTCATGCTCCACGGCTATCTACACGTCTCCACAATGCCCTAGTGCCAACATCTCTATCGGACGTTACGCGCCTCTTTCTGCATGATGAAACAAAACATCTATTAAAATCCCTCTTTGTACACATAAAAATAATATAAAATAAAAAATAAAAAATACATGACAAGGTTTGGTTTCATACCTGACACATCCTAGTTAATGCCCTCTAGGAGTACTAATTCCACACTGCCCTAGAAATCCACTCTGACATATGTAAAGTCCTCAATAACAATCAAATTCCTTCTCCACCAAGCGAAGAAGTCAACTGTGAACTTGAATGTTGAGGCCTTGTTCCCCAATCTTGGGGAAAAACTAGTCCATATTTCCATACATGGCTCGGTCACCGATCATTCTATCAGCGCAATTTGTGGCTGCATCTGGGGTATTCACTCCAAAAAGAATGAAACCAAGAAAGATTCATATCCAAACTGCTTCTACCTTCCAATCCTACACTTTGTGATCTGTTCCTTCACGTTACGAAGGAACCCCACACTCCAGTTAAATAATCTGGGCTCCAGACATTGTAGAGTGTATGACATTTGAGATTTTGAATCTAGGTGAGCACTCGTACTACCTTCCAAGTTGGTAATAGAAAATAGAATCGATCTCAGTGCCAAATACCTCACGTCCTTGATCATGATTCATCCCCCGACTAATCAAGATCCATGAATATAGTGGTCAGCCACATATACCTCGGTAGGCTGAGGAGTTGCCCGATGCCCAGAAAAAAGGATATGAGCCCCTGTCCTTGAGAGGCGGTCAAAAAATACACATCGTAGAGCTCAATTTTGAGAAATCATTGTCCAATATGAAATGATTGTTCGACATCATCCCATAATCCAATCAAGTACTCAAGTAACAGAACCTCTTTCTTCATTTTTTGTAGTTTGAAATACTTGAGGAGACCACATTTTCTCAAAGAAGCCCTTGCTTGAGGGTTTTGCAATGCGGTCATATCATCGAACTCATGTTCATGTTCCTTCCATTCAATCATGGCTATGATGCGTGAAAACTGCAAAATCAACCATTTAAATTCCTTTAGTCAACCTCTTATAGAAAAAAATTGGGTATTTTTAACCTAAAAAGAAACATTTTTTTTTGGTTTTGCGTCGACACTCCCCTAAGCCTATTCACAAAGCGCTAGTGCTCCCTAGGTAAATGCACCAGGGTGCTAAAAACTTGATTTATTCTCCCCTCACCCCTTTGAGGGAGCGTTGATCCAATTCGGTGCCTAGGGCTTCCTAAGGAGCCCAAAACACCCTAAGAACTGGCTAAAATACAATTTTAAACCACGAGAAATGATTGAAATGGTAAGGTGACAAACTTGGTCCAGATAGAATTAGAAACAGTCGATCACAGCTCCCGCACTTGTAGCTTTAAAATCTCCCTCCAAAGGTTAAAAATTCCAAAGATGAAGAAATTGGTGAAAATGAAATGGTAAATGAAATTTCTAACACTATTTCAGTATTATAGGGTTGATTTTTTTCTAATATAAAGTTTTTTGGGGGTTTTTGAATATTTTTTTAGGAGTCACTAATACCCTGGATGCGGAATTGTCTATATTTGCAGGCCTGGATGCATAATTGTCTATATTTGCAGGCTTGGAAGCAGTATCTTTTTCGACAAACCTTGTAACACTGACGAGCACAGTCTTTGTTCTTTCTCGCGCTAAAAAAAAAATATGAGAATGCAATGGAGTAGAATTTTATCACTTTTTCAGACTCATAAAGGTTACACAAAAAAGGAAACCCCCAGAGTTTCCTTTAATCTCTTTTCAGACTCTCTAGACATGAAAATACTATCGAGTGATCTTGCTTCCTTTCACACTCATTTAAAAGGTTTTGAAAGGGCATCTCTCGAGTAGCAGTTTATCTCTTTTTCGGACCTCGGAGAATAAATTTACGAAAAAGGACAACCCTGGAGTCGTCTTTAATTTTTTTTTAGACTCTCTAAACATGAAAAATCACTGAGTTTTCCTTCTCCAGACTCGTTAAAATCACACATTGAAGGGACCATATGGTACCAAACCCTTACTTCTTCTAGTTATTTAAACAAAGGAAGAGGGACTTACCGAAAGTGAGTTATACTGAGCATGTGTTATCCTCCTCGATCTTGTAAAAACAAAAAATGTACTCGACTATCTAGATGGGGGGAAAAATTGAAGGAAGCAAGCCAAGTTATCTTTTAGAATTGTCACAAGTCACTCTTGCATTCTCCCTTGAACATGACAAATTGTTTCTACCTACATCTTGAACACTTGGATAACCTGTTGAACCTCTGCATTGAACCAATCCTCTGATTTTTTTCACTTCTTTGGGTCACCCGACAACTGTCACAGTATCCACTGCATTATGTTTTGGTCCATGTTACGTTTATGATGCCAAGTCATGTTGTGCCTCACTATTCAAGGGAAGTATCCACCTCGAGCGTCAACCATCAAAAATTTCCAGTTTCAATACATGTGTCAGTCCATACTCATTTGATTCACCATCTTACATCTCTATGCCAGTTTTGTGTCAATGATGGGGGATACATCAAGGCCCTCCTTCGACGAGTATTTTCCTATCGAATTCAACACATAATCCAGGAATTTGACTTAGAAACCAATTAGTAACTTGGGACCTACATGCCTTAATGGAAGGTCTCCATGCCTCCGACAGTGGGTTTACATCATTGAACTCTGATCGGATGACTCCACAAATGTTCGACTTCAACTCATTTATTCACATTCGTTGGATTGTATTAGGGTACCTTGAGAGTCATTGACATCACTGGTGATTTCCCTCTAACTTGTTAATGGTTTACCTCATTAAATGGTAATCAAGTGGTTTCTACCATGTTCGACATCAAAAAACTTATTCACGTGGCTATATTCGTACTACATCGAGATTCGGATGAAGACCCTGGGTTGAGATTTCACTTTGTTATCTTCTTTCCCAGGCTGCGAAGGAGATCTTTGATCATACTGATATACTGTCACATAGATCCACTTTGTATTGGTCCATGGCTATTTTTTATCATCTTGTAGATCGACTATGTATTTCTCGTGGTTACGATTAGTTCATGTCATGGAGGTATAGATCCACATTGTATCTTTGGTGGCTATACCCTTAAATCATTATCACTATGGATCCACAGTGTATTTATTGGCAGCCATACCTTAAGTCCTTTGTCACTCAAGCATAAGTATGCCTTCCTTGGGTTTGAAGCATATGATAACATTTGTTTGATGGTTGTTTGTAGCTTCTACTAGGTTCTCTGACTCCATTAACTTACTTTGAAAATCTACAAAGTGCTTCAGTCATCAACTTCTGTCTTTTGACTTTGCACTTTCAGGGGAAATCTGTTACACATCAAAATTCCTCACTTTGATAGTGTCCCATTATCGTTATCGTAAGTGTCACACTTTTGTCGCAAGTGTCACAAACATCGCATTTTCATCCTGCATGTGTCACATTGTGGAAGACACCATAAGAACACTTGATACACGCTCTCAGACATGTTAGAAAAGGAAAAAACATCATTTGGAAAGCTTACACATTATTTTTTCTTGGGAAATTATTATATTAAACAAATTTTTGGAGATCATCACTCCCTTGCTCACTTTCTAGCTTTGAGGGAGCGTCGATTGGTTGAAAGATTCTTGGGAAGAAATCCCCCTTATCTCTAAGGAAAGCTAGAAAGGATCCAAGTTGGTTTGGATTGAATCCAAGCTTTAGGTTGTATCTAAGGGAGATACCACAACTAATGGAGTCATATCCTCAACTTATTCCAAATATAGCTAAGGTGGTTGAGCCTCCCAAAGCCTATAAAAGGAGGCATTCTCATGGTGAAAAGGAGGATAATATCAATGAAAAGTATTGTCATTTTGATCGTGGATCTTTCAAGAAAGGGATTGGACAAGGAGGACTTGGTGAGGTTGTTGCATCTACATCTACAGATTGTAAGTACCTTGTAATGTTCTCATTAATATATGCTTGGCATGTTTCCTTCAAGCTTGTGTATGATTTCATAGGCTTGTCTCTTCTTGATAAATCTAGCTTAAACTAATCTTGGTAGAATAGGAATCATGCATTGTCTTTGTTGTCTATTAAATTGAAGAACTCATTAAAGGGCCTGAAGATCAAGTTCAGCCTAGACCGAGCAAGGACAAGCTTCAGAAAAAGGTACATCATGCTTTCTTCCTCTTTTTCCTTTGACTAGTTTAGCTACATTTAAAGGAATGTCAGTGTTCAATGTTATCATTTTTTTGTCTTGGTCATAGGGGTCTAGGATCCAAGACGACATTCACATGTCCACAAGGGAATTTTCCTACAACACACATAATTCATCACAACATTTGAACATTTGTCTATCTGTACCAAGGCCTTATCTAATGATATTTACCTTGAATGTTTTATTATTGGTCTAAAAGAAGCTATAAAGTATCGTGTGAACATGCATCATCCCAATACCTAGTTGCAGGCATGTCAATTAGCTAGGAAAGTAGAGACCATCCTCCAGGCACCCTCCCTAAAGGCTCCCTTTACCACCTATCCTTTCCCAGGGGATACCCCTTCTTTGACCCAAAATTTGAAGGTCCAAAAGGTCTCTCCCACCGAAATGGTGGAATGTAACATCCCCAACCACCCAGGATGGGCCATGCTACTCCTTAACATGTTCTGTTAATGTTCTAATACCATATTGTGACATATCAAGCCACCCACTAGGTAATGTCACTGAAACAACTCTTTCTCTGATACCATATTGTTAGAAATTCTACTTAAATTGCTATGACACAACTCTGTCATTAATTAAAAAAACATATAGAAACTCTACAATGCATAATTCCGTACATTTTCTTAACAAATTTATACATAATTCATGACAAAATTATACATACAACATAAATAACATAGACCCATGACAACAATTGCATAAATATAATTGAAAACATTATTTAACACACAACTGGAATTTATCTTTTGAAATAAAAGACACCAATTGTGGGCAAACCTTCCACGTTCCTCCCAGACTTAGATTGCATTGTTCATAAATCTCAACAGTGGGTCACCCTCAACCTTGGGCTAAACTCCACTTGGGAAAGGGTTCCCAACCAAGCTAAAGTATCTCATTATACAGGAAATAGATCCCAGGTAGCTCATATACAAGTGACTCAATTGTAGTAATGTCCATCATAGATGCCAATTCAGACTGACAACCTACAACCTCTCATTCCCCACATGCATGTCCCACCCCAGGAAGTGTGCCCCTTCTCTGCTCAATAGTACTTTGGTTTCCCCACTTCCCTTCTATGGCTTCAACAACAGGATGGAAAGGAAGTCTCAGATCCTTTTAACTACAGTTTGACACCTCGAGAAATACTTTTGATCCATTCTCTCACCTAGATAAAATGCAATCTTCTACGGGCCTGATAACCCACCTCTTCAATTCAACGTTCCATGGCCATGTCAAGTCACCTCTTCAATTTATCTCTCCAAGCTAATTCATACACAGGTATCTCTAACATTGTTGAACATATTGATCATAGTAATCATCAGGCTCATTACAACTACTAACTGATTCACTGACTGAATAGTTTTTGACATAACTATCTGTTCGATGGAAAAACAATTGACTTACTTACTCTTTTCCATGTTCTTCGTGCCCCCAGATTCTTCCCTACCAAAATGGAATAAGTTTGAATCCTTTTACTGCATGTTCCCAACTCGACACCTATTAGGTTGAGAACTGCCTTCTGTCAACAACATGTCCCCAACTCGACACTTGTCATGTTCAGAACTACTTTTATCCACTTGTCCCCTCTCGAGGACTTAGGATATAATATTATATCCTTACTTTACACCTTTTAAGAAATATTAATAAAATATTCCATTTTGGCTTTAATCCCCTTTAACCCAGCCCCCTTGACCTCAGTTAGTAGAGTTTAAGACCCTTGAACTATTTTATGTGGTTGTTCTTCCACATGGATGTATTTTCTTTAATTTGCGGGTGATTACATTTACATCTCAGTACAAAAGTATTGATCTTTTACATACATTCTCACTAGCCTCAAAATACACAGTTCACGCTCTTAAAACTACTATGGGCAGAACTTTTAAGATACACGCACTCTTTCCTCAGTGCGCCAACCTTGCACCCTTTCACAGACGCACATTACATAATGAATTATATACAAAATGGTTCTTCTTCCCTTCAAAAACCTACGTACTAAACCAGTGCACGTTGAATCGAGGTGTGTGTGCCTTTTTTATTTAGTGCCCAATCCTTTCACACTAATACTTGTGTGCGTTGCATTCCTTAAGTTGTTTCACTTTTATTGTGCTTTGCCTGTGTACCTACATAGATGCGCGCCAAGACATAAAACTGTGTAGTATAATTTTACCATTGTGCACACTCTTTTGATGTGAGTTCCTCGTGCACTTAACTTAATGCGTGCATAACCAAACCCATAGACTTGTTACTTTAGCTCACTAGCTTATAATTGATGTAAAATTACATTTATGTTTTCACTTGGGGATCTTCCTAGGGGTGTTACAATCCCTTCTCCCTTATTTATGCACTGTCCTCAGTGCAATATATACACATGAAGATTCAAAATTTTAAAATTTTTCAAAAAGATGTGGGCATTCTACCCGCATAGCATCCTCATGTTCCCAAGTCGCATCCTTAGGACCATACCAAGTCCATTTGACCTTTAATATCCCTATGGATCGATTCTAGAGCTACTTGATCTTTTGATCTAATATGCGCACATGATGCACTTGAAAACCACCTTCTTGTTCTGCATGAATCAGATTCCAATAAATAGCATGATTAGTATCATGTATATATATTTTAAGAAAGGAAACATGAATACATTATGAGTATGCATTGATTCACGAAAGGCACGCATATATTCCCAGGTCTAATCCTTTCCAGGATTTTAAATGGCCCACAAAACCACGTTGCCAACTTTGAACACTTTCCCAACTTAAGGGAGCTTATATTGGCCTTTACTTTCAGGAACACATGATCATCCACATTAAATTCCCCGTGAGTTCTGCCTTTATCAACATAAATTTTCTACCTATCCTGTGCAACCTTTAAATTTTGCTTAATTTTTATTATCTACTCTTCCATTTCTCTGAGTAGTTCTGGCCCAACTACTACGTGGTCTGTTGGGTTTTCCCAACTGACTGGTGCGTTTCATTTACTACCATAGAGTGCCTCAAATGGGCTCATCTTCAGGGATGCTTGGTTCCCATTGTTGTAGGCAAAATCTACCAAGTGTAGATAATCCTCTCATTTGGACGGTTTATCCATGACATACATCCTTAACATGTCTTCAATTACTTGATTCACCCTTTCTGTTTTTTCATCTGACTCTGGGTGATAAGTTGTGCTAAAATGAAGATTTTTTCCAAATCCATTGAACAATCCTTGCCAAAATTTTGAAGTAAATTTTGGATCTCTGTCAGACACAATTGTCTTGGGAATTCCATGCAATCGAGCTATTTCTCTTAGATATATATCAACTATGTTATCTTCCTTGTGAGTAAGTTTTACTGGAATAAAATGGGCAGGTTTGGTAAGCTTGTCCACTACCACCATGATAGAATCATGTTTCTTGTTAGTTCTGGGTAGCTTAGTGATAAAATCCATTGTAACCACTTCCCACTTACACTCTGGACTGGGTAATGGTTGTAGCATACTAGTTGGATGTCTATGCTCAGCCTTGAACTTCTGACATGCTAAACACTTGGCAATAAACTCAACAACTTCTTTCTTCATGCCTCGCCAATAATATTGGCTCTTGATAGCTGCAATAGTTTTCTGGTAACTTGGGTGTCCAACATAAGGTACATTATGCATTTCTCCAAATATTAGATTCTTCAATTCCCAATAATTTGGCACATAAGTTCTACCTCTGTATCTAAGAATTTCATCCTCTTCCAGCTTATATTCTTCAACTTTTTGTTGTAAGCTTCCTTGCTGAAGTTTTTCCCTTAACTCCATGTATTTTTTATCTGATTTAGCAGCTTCTAGAATTCTACCTTTCAAATATGATTGACACATGCTAATTCCTGTAGAATGAATCTCATGCACCCTCCTGCTGAGTGCATCAACCACCTTGTTCTCTTTAACTTTGATATGTTTTATATCAAAATCATATTCATTGATGAAGTATATCCATTTGCTTTTCCTGGCATTCAAAGTTGGTTGATCAAACAAATATTTCAGACCACTATGGTTTGTCCTCATTTCAAATCTTTTCCCCATGAGGTAGTACCTCTACATATTCAAGGCATGCATTATGGCTGCCAACTCCAAATAATGAGTTGCATAGTTTCTTTCATGCTCCTTCAAATTCCTTGATTCGTAGAACACAACATAACCATTCTGACTAAGACTCCACCATGTCCCTCATTACATGCATAAGTGAATACTATGAAATCTTCATTTGGATCAACAATCCTTAGTATTGGAGCTCTTGTTAGTAAATGCTTTAAGTGTTGGAAACTCCTTTCATAATCCAATGTCCACTCAAACTTCACACCTTTCTTCTGCAAATAAGTAATTGAGTATGAAATTATTGAGAATCCCTCAATGAATATTCTATAGTAACCTGCAATACCCATGAATGATCTTACTTCAGAGACATTTCTTGGAGTTGGCCATCCTTCCATGGCTCTTACCTTTTATGGATCTACTTTTATTCCTTCTTTAGAGATGATATGGCCCACGTAATATATTTGTTTCTGGTAGAATGAGCACTTGCTCAATTTGGCATACAATTGATGCTCCCTCAAAAAATGTAACACCATTCTCAAGTGTTGCTCATGTTCTTCTTCATAATTAGAATATATTATAATGTCATCCAAAAAGACAATGAAAAACTTGTCCAAATAATTCCTGAATACACCATTCATGAGACACATGAAGACAGTTGGTGCATTTGTTAACCCAAATGGAACCATTGTGAACTCATAATTTCCATAACTTGTTCTGAAAGAATTATTTCTGATGTCTTCTTCTTGAATTCTTACCTGATGGTAGCCTAACCCGAGATCAATATTGGAGAATATTTTTACATCTTTCAACTGATAAAAAATGTCATCTATCCTTGGCAAAGGATACTTGTTCTTCACAATAACCATGTTCAATTGCATGAAATCAATACAAAGTCTCAAAGTTCCATCCTTTTTATTTACGAACAATATAGAGGCTCCCGAAGGTGTCACACTTGGATGTATATAACCCTTATTTAGAAGCTCTTCAAGTTGCATTTGTAATTCCTTCAGTTCAAGTGTACTCATCATGTAAGGAGTCTTATATACTGGAGCTACTCCATGCATCAGATTGATAGAGAAATAAATATCTCTTTTAGGTGGCAGCCCAGGTATCTCCTTGAATACATATTCAAACTCTTTTAGGACTACACGATCTTGAATGTCTGACACCCTATACCTAGGTGTCTCTTCCATTTGCGCAACAAATATTTGACACCCTTTTCTGTAACTCTTCTTTAGCTGCAACGCTGAAACTTCTTTGACAATCACTGCTCTAAGAATCCCTTGTACTATCCTTAAGTCGCCTCCCCCATCCAAGCAAGTAAATGATTTGTTATAACAATCTAGGACAACATGGTGTTGATCCAACCAATTCATACCAATTAGGCATTCATAGGAACCTAAAGGTATGATATTCAACTTTGTGTCAGTGTTCGGTCCATTCGGGTTCATTGGACATGCTTTAACCATCTCACTAATATTCCTTTTAGATTATGTGGCTAGTTGTACCATCCAAGGTTTTCCAATATTGCTTCTTGGAAAATGAAACATTTCCACCATCTTAGGATCTAGATAACTATGACTAGCTCCTGAATCAATTAAAATAACAATGTGATGATTATTTATCTTACCTTCTACTTCAATATTATGTGATTGAAAATCAGCTTTCTTGTTTTCCAAGGCTACATAAATCCTAAGTACACTTCTGCCCATGTCCTCTATTGTTTCATCTTGTTGCGCGCCATGACCAATCTTCACTGTTTCACTTATGTGCATACAATCTCTGTACATATGATCTCCCTTACAACCCAACATTGAATAGGTTTTTGCATTGACCTTTTCCCCAATGGCTCTGTCATTTTGGATTATTTAGTAGTTGGTTCAAGGTTGTTCCTGATAGTTATTTTCTGAACAATGGTGGCTTAGTCCCCTTCTTCCTCAGTTCCATCTTACTCTTCTTCTTGTATTCCCAATATTTTTGGTAAGATGCTTTCCCTTTTTCCTGATCATAAAGGAAATTATCCTTTCTTATAGTTGCCTCCAATGTTTTGGGATCATCATATTGTATTATGTCACTGATAAATGGTGGCATCCCACTCAAATATCTCTGAATCTTAACTTTCTCATATTTTATGAAGGAAACATATTTTAGTAGTTCTAAAAACCTTCTTTCATACTCATCAATAGTCATACTCCCAAGCTTGAGTTCAAATAACTCTTTCATTTTCTTTTCATAGTATCTCTTAGTCAAGTATTTCGTTTGTAAATACCTCTTGAATTATTTCCAGGTCACTTTCTTCTCATCAATGCATTGTACTTGCACATATTGGTCCCACCGCATTGATGCTTTTCCCTTGAGCTGGTAAATATCAATTCTTCCTTCTACATTGGAAGAGTAATTATGCAACTGAAAATAATTTCTCATAATTAACAACCATGACTATGTATCCTCATCCTTCTTATGTTCACCATCAAAAGTAGGAGGATTTATTTTGTTCATTTTCCCTCGTAGTTCATCCACTCTAGTCTTCTTAGGTTTCTTGACAGGACTTGAACTATTGCGTGCTCTCCTAGTGGAATGTCTTGGAGAGTGATGGTGTTGTCTGTCAACACTTATGTTGTGCACTAAACTTCCCCTCTCATCATGGGACCTATAGCTTTCTTATCTACTTGACTCCTATAGCTTCCTTATCTACTTGACTCTGTCTGCTTATCCATTTCCTTATCAATTATTTTCAATCTCCGCATCAACTTAATTTTGAAGTCTTCCTGTAGCTCCTTGGATTTCATAAGCCTCTCATTGTCATCTTTATGACTCAGTAGATCCCTCTGCAAACTCTTTATGACTCAGTAGATCCCTCTCAAGTTCATTCTCTCTTCCTTACCTTCTCCATGTCCATTGGAATTTATACCTTCAATACCCATATGGACATACATTCCTCTGTTATCTTCTTCATGACTAAAAATCCCCTGCACATCTTCCATGATTCTAAACTTGTGTTGATGTTGTTTTGATGTTGTTCTGATCTAGTTGTTGTTAATTATGCAAAATGTACAACCAACAAAAGTTTCTAGGCTAGACAATCAAATCATGAAATCATGTACAATTCTATTTTCATACAACATCATAATTATTCTTCTAATTTATTGTGAAGATTGACTGCCCAATCGACTTCATGCACACTACTTTCCAATTATTAGCATGCACTAATTTTACATACACCATGCTAAAACGTATCTCATGCACCATGCTATTCTAATGTGTATGTATACCTTTATGTCGTGCGACAATATTTATGGAGAACAACTTTTGTGTTGCACACCAATAGTATAACATTATTCCCACTGCAAGTACTGCACTATACAACATCGAGTTGTAATGTGTTCATACTATGCACCCAAACTTTAAACGCACACCCTGTGATGCCAAACTTTAGAGTGCTTTATCGTGCACTAATATTCGGTGTATGCTACTAACTATACCCTGCACAACGTCATAACTTAGTGTACACACCACGTACACCCTTATTTTTTGCGCAATGCCAATGTTCAATGCGCACACCTATGCAACATCATTTTTACACATTACTGACTCCACATAGTGCAGTAATCACTTTCTATGTGCACACTTGTGCATCGTATTATTCTGGGCATTATTATTACTTAGCATGCACACTGCTCTCTATACTTAACTGATTTTTCCATAATTTTCATTGCAGAAATTGGGGCTTTTGCTTGATTCTCACCCAATTTCTACCATGGACTTTCTGCAACTATGAAATTTGTCCATTTTCACTCCAATTTACCCAATTTCACCCCAGTGCTTTTACCCAATTTCACTCCAGTGCTTCAAATCTCCATCATGGATGCACTGTGATTTGAAATTCGACCACTTCCAAATTTAATTTGCTGCAAAAAATGATTCAACATGATGTTAACTTGGTCCATCCAGGCTCAGTGTTGTAAAATGGGCTTTGATACCATATTGTAACACTCCCAGACACCTAGGTTGGGCCATGATACTCCTTAACCCATTTTGTTAATGCTCTAATACCATATTGTAACATACCTATCCACCCACTGGGTAATGTCACTCAAACAACTCTTGCTCTGATACCATATTGTTAGCAATTCTACTTAAATTTCTCTGACACAACTATGTCATTAATTAAAAAAACATATAGAAACTCTATAATTCATAATTACGTACATTTTCTTAACAAATTTATACACAATTCATGACATAATTATACATACAACATAAATAACATAGACCCATGACAACAATTGCATAAATATAATTGCAAGCATGATTTAACACACAACTGGAACTTATCTTTTAAAATAAAAGAAACCAACTATAGGAAGACCTTCCACGTTCCTCCCATCCTTAGACCACACTGTTCATAAATCTCAACAGTGGGTCACCCCCGAGTTGGGGATAAACGCCACTTGGGAAAGGGTTCCCAACCAAGCTAAAGTATCTCACTCTATAGGAACTCGATCCCAGGTAGCTCATCCACAGGTGACTCAATTGCAAGAAAATTTGTCACAGATGCCAATTTGCACCGACAACCTACAGTATCTCATTCCCCACATGCCTGTCCCACCCATGGAAGTGTGCCCCTTCTCTGCTCAACAACCCCTCGGTTTCCCCTCTTCACTTATAGGGCTTCAACAACATGCCATACAAGAAGTCTCAAATACCTATCGTTGCAGTTTGACACCTCAGGAAATACTTCCCAGTCATTCTCTCACCTAGAGAAAATGCAATATTCCATAGGCATGACAACCCACCTCTTTAATTCAGCTTTCCATGGGTCTGTCAACCCACCTCTTCAATTTATCTCTCCAAGCTAAGTCATACATAGGTATCTATAACAATGTTCAATACAGATCACAGAAATCATCAGGCTCATTACATCAACTAACCGGTTCACTCACTAGATAAGTTTGTGATAGAACCATCCGCTCGATGGCAGAACAATCGACTTACTTGCCCCTTTCCATGGTCTCTGTCCCCCCAGATTATTCCCTGCCTGAATGGACTAAGTATTAATCCTTTGACTGCATGTTCCCAACTCGACACCTGTTGGGTTGAGAACTTCCTTCTGTCAACAAAATGTCTCCAAATTGACACTTGTCATGTTGAAAAATAATTTTAGCCACTTGTCCCTTCCCCAGGATTTAGGATATAATATTATATCCTTACTTTACACTTTTTAAGATATGTTAATAAAACATTCCTCTTTGGATTTAATCCCCTTTAACCCATCCCCC
The DNA here is from genome assembly GCA_009831015.1 of Picea engelmannii. Lineage (NCBI taxonomy): Eukaryota > Viridiplantae > Streptophyta > Pinopsida > Pinales > Pinaceae > Picea > Picea engelmannii. The sequence continues at coordinate 137,893 of ML803014.1, forward strand.
TTGAACTTATGACACATAGCCCCTACCTCGGCAGGGTCTGCTGACCTCCCAGTCTACAGATCTTTGAACTGCCACCTGAGCCGAAATGGCTCCTTGGTCCTCGCTGGAACCTTGAACACATAAAAACCACAGGTCCTTTTTACGAACTCCACTCGCGCGAACAAGCACTAGGCGCAAACTCCCGTCATGCGATCACCGAGGGTGACCACAAGCCTAACCAAAAGGTGCTTCACACTTCACGGCCTTAGGTGTCCTATTGCGAGTCACCCCAACTCTCTCTCGACCATTGAACTCCTGAAATCCGAGTTAGGAGTCTAGCAAGCACTAGCTCTTTACCCTATTCTCCACCGATGTGACCTCCAGTTGTGTCCTGGGGCCCAGCTTCCGAGCGCTACGGGACTTCGCGTATTGGGAACTCACAAAGTAGCTCTCCTCCCTTCGCTCGAGGTATGAATTCCTGACTTCACTTACCTTAGATCAACAGTCCAAGACTCCCATGATTCAACGGTCTAGATCCTCTTTCGCGAATCAAAACTTTGCGTTTTGGGATTTTCGAGAGAAACTTCCTCCGCTCTCCCACCTCCCGATTCCCAAAATATATTTACCTACGAAAGGAATTGACGGTTTGATCTTCCCTTAGATTGACGATTAACTATCCCTCATGAGATTTCGAGTGTTGAATGACTCTCGTCCCTTATCCTCCTCACAGATTTACTGGATCCAACGACAAATGGTTGTCGATACCTCCTCCTCCAGGAATCTCTACCATCCGTCGAGGTCCTCGATGATTTCTCACCAAATGACTAGGCGTGAACCCTTCTAAGCTTGTTTCCCATGAGGTGACTTCAACCCTCGTCTTTCCTCTGAACTCTTCAAAGACTCTATCCTTCCTGAGCTGATTCTTGCAACAAACTCACGGATTCTAAGGAATCCTGCGCACACTCCTTGCTGCTTTCACAATAACCTCTGGTTATTCGTCAACTCCAACTTCATGCACTCCTTGAAACAAAAGTTCTTAAACCACTTCCTTGGGTTGGATAAGTCTAAGACTCTCCTCAGCCTGCACACACCTTACACGGCTCTGTGTTATGCTTGCACTCCACATATATAAGATCAACGGTATCTCTCCTAATCTTTATAGGCTAAACCTTAGAAGCCTGTCAACGCACTCCTTATGGACCTTCACTGCACTCCTTGCAGGAATTCTCAGGAAGAGAAACAATTGAAACTTACACTCTTCTCACAGACTTCATACATTCAACATGAAATCACATACACACACACAACATTGAAACAAATACATAACAGATAATATAAGAAAGCTGCAAACATACCATTCAATAGATATACACAACAACCATAGTACACCATGAAATTGGATCAAAGGATTCTTATATTATGTCAAGTGCTTTTGTACATGGTCTCAATAACAACAACTATTTGCTCATACAATTTCTACAATCTTTGTTCTTCTCTGCTCTCCTTGCGCTCTCTTTCTCTCTTGCTCTACAACAAATTACAATGAGAATGATAATATCCTACATACGAGAGGGTCTTCTTGAGTTTTCCCTCCTACTAATCTAAGTTATCTTATTGAATTAAAGACTACCATCTACTTTACATTTATTACAATAAATGTCCACAACCGACAAATGAGAGTGAATGCTCAAGATCTATATTACAATTCCCCAAAACATTAAAATCAAATACATCCTTCCAGCGATTACATTAATGGCTCTTCTTTTGAAATTCAAAAATTTCTTCAAAATGCGGGCTGGCATATTCAGTTGTCCTCCACTCGCGCTTTGTTGGTGATTCTCCTGCATCATACTCCTCTGGCTAAAAAATTCATGGACTCCTTTCCATGAGCTCCTACACCGTCTGTCCATGTTTCTAGATATCTGCTTCACTTTCCCAACTGGCATCCTCACTCGGGTGTCCTTTACACTTTACCAAATATTCAAGATATGTCTTCCTTTGGGTTTCCTTGCAACCTTTTTGATCAATGATCTTTTCCATCTGCGTATTTTCAGCTACAAGCATCTGTTTTATCCACTTAATCTCCTTTTGATTTTCGACTCCTCCTGCTTCATCTTCTCTATAAGGATATAGATCTGCTACATTGAATATGGGTGATATACCCACATCATCTGGAAATTCTATCTCATAAGCATTTGCCTCAAATTTTTGCAAAATCTTACATGGCCCTATCTTTTTCATCTTCAGCTTGTTATATGTTCCCCTTGGAAACCTTTCTTTTCTGATATGTGCCAAAACTAAATCTCCTACTTTGAATTGGAGTTCTCTTATGTGTTGATCTGCTTTGCACTTGTATTCCTAGCTAGAACTCTGCAATCGCTCTCTGATTTTATTGTGGAGCTCCTGCATCTGATCTGCTGCAAAATCTTCTGCTCCAACACTCCTGAACTCGTTCTTCTCTAAGTCTCTCAACTCAAATACTCCCCTTGGCTACATCTCGTACATTATCTGAAATGGGATCTCTCGTGTGCTCCTATTAGGTGAGTCATTATATGCAAATTCCACTTGTGGTAGAATCTGATTCCACTGACTATGATGTTCAGTTACTAAACTCCTCAATAAGTCCCCCAAGATTCGATTTACTACCTCATTCTACCCATCCATCTGAGGGTGATATGCTGAGCTAAAAGATAAATTCGTCCCCAACTTCTTCCATAGGGTTCTCCAGAAATGACCAACAAATTTGGTATCTCTGTCTGAAACAATACTCTTAGGTAACCCATGAAGTCAAACAATTTCTTTGAAAAATAGATTTGCAATGTGTGTTGCATCACTAGTTTTCTAACATGGAATGAAATGTGCCATTTTGGAAAATCTATCAACTACCATGAATATGGAATCACAACCTCTATATGTCCTCAACAGTCCCAACACAAAATCCATGCTTACCGTGTCCCACGGTCGCTCTCGTATTGGAAATGGTTGATATAATCCTGTATTCTGTCTTTTCCCCTTTGTGTGCTAGTAGATCCTACACCTGTTGACAAATTTCCGCACATCTTTCCTCATTCCTGGCCAATAATACAAACTGTTCAGTTGTGCAAATGTTTTATCATGGCCGAAATGTCCAACCAACCCCCCACTATGTTTTTCCTTCAAAAGGTTTTCTCTCATAGAACTCTTTGGGATACACAACTGATTTCCTTTGAATAACAGTCCATCCTGACTCAAGTATTCAATCCATTGGATTTTGTCTCTCAGAACAAGATTCTCACATGCATCATAAGCGTCCTTGAAATCTGAATAATCTCTGTACATTTCCTTAAGGCTATCAAAACCTAAGGTCTTCACTCGAAACTCCTGTAGAATTAAACATTTCCTGTTCAATGCATCAACAACCTTGTTAGCATTTTCAGAAATGTGCTTTATAAAAAAAGTAAATTTCTGCATGAACTCAACCCATTTTGCATGTTTCTGATTCAGTTTCTCTTGTCTGGTTACAAACTGTAAGGCCTAATTGTCACTATACAAAACGAACTCTTTTGGAACCAGGTAGTGCCTCCATTTCTTTAGCACTTGTATGACTGCATAAAACTCTTTATCATACGTGGAGTAATTTTTCTTGGCCTCATTTAGATTCTCACTAAAGTATTCAACTGGTCTATTGTCTTGACTCAATATTGCTCCAATAGCAAATCCACTTGCGTCACATCTCACTTGAAATGTTTTACTGAAATCTGGCAGAACTAGAACTGGTTGTTCAATTATTTTCTCTTTCAACAACTTGAAACTTTTATTTGCTTCCTCCTCCAATGAAAAGATTTATGTATTTTCTTGACTGTGTCCATCATTGGCACACAAATCCCACTAAAATTTCTGATGAACTTCTTATAAAAACTGGCTAGTCCATGGAAGATTTTGACTTCAAAGATATTCCTTGGCGATGACCATTCTTTGATTGCTTTTACCTTCTCCGGATCCATCTTCAATTCATTCTAGGAGATCACAAAACCTAAATAAATAAGCTCTATCTTCATGAAAGATGACTTCTTCATATTTATCAACAACTTCTCTTGCTTCCACCTCCTCATCAATGAAGTTAAATGCCTCAAATGTTCTTCCTCAGTCTTACTAAAGATAAATATATCATCAAGATACACAATCACAAACTTCCCAATGAAATCTTTCAAGACTTCGTTCATCAATCTCATAAAATTACTTGGCACATTCATCAATCCAAATGGCATGACAAACCATTCATACAGTCCTTCATTCCTCTTGAATTTTGTCTTCCATTCATCATATTCCCTCATTCTAATATGGTGATATCCACTCTTTAAATGAATTTTTGAAAAAAAAATTACTCCACTCAAGCAATCCATCAAGTCATCCATTCTGGGTAAAGGGAATCTATATCTGATGGTGATTTTGTTTATAGCCCTCGATTCTATACACATTCTCCATCCTCCATCCTTCTTCGGACTTAACACTATTGGCACAATGCATGGACTCAAGCTTTCTCTAATCAACCATTTGTCCACCAAATCCTAGACTTGCTTCTTGGCTTTTTCATTCTCCTACGACGTCAGTGTGTACGCTACTTTTTTTGGTTAACTCGCTCCTTGTATAAGGTCAATGTGATGGATTATACTTCTGATGGGCGACAATGAACAAGGCAAATCGTCCACCACTATATCAACGAAATTGTCCAGCAGTTCCTGAATTTCCTCAGGTAGATCATCTATCGAGGTACTGGTCAAGATGACTCTAGGTTTTATCACCACAACAAACTGCATTTTTTTATATTTCTTGACTTCATCAAGAAGTTCCTTCCCACTCATGAGAAGTATAGTATTTATTGCTTTTTCTTTCGCCTTCTTGTCTTCAATTGGAAACAACATATGTGTCCTACCATTCTTCTCCAAGGTTTAAGTGTTCTTTCTTCCATCATGAATAACATTTATGTCATATTTCCAAGGCCTCCCCAACAAAAATATGACAGACATCCATGGGAATAACATCACATAAAATCTCATCTCTATAACCCCCTATCTTGAATTCAACTAAACATTGTTTAGTGACTGTTACATGGTTCCTTTTTTGCAACCATGAAACTTTATATGGGCTTGGATGTGCAACCATCTCCAATTCTAGCTTCTCCACCATCTCCATGGATACTAAATTATTCGTTCTTCCACTATCAACTATCACCTTGCATACCATGTATTTGGTCTTGCAAGAAGTCCTAAACATACTATTCCTCTGGAATGGATTTTCTACTTCCTTTTCTAGCTTCAAGAGAATTTTCCTCATCATTAAGGATCTTCCACCTTCTGCATCTCCTGCCTCAACATTTCTCCTTTGCGCTTATGAAATGTGAGCTTCACCTCCTCCATCTCTTTTTCTATCGGGACATTCCCAAAACTTGTGTCCTATCTTTCCATAGACAAAACATTTTACTTCGCCTCCTTTGCCTCTTCCTCTTACTCTTCCTCTTTCTCAAGGAAAAGTGTTCCTATCAACATATTGTCTTCCTTGTGAACTTCCTCCCCTTTCTGGGTGGTTATGAGGATAATTTTCTTCATCCTTGGGATTCTGTACTCTGTCCTGGGAAATTTCTTTGCCTCTTCTCTAACTTCTACCTCTTCCCCTTTGAATTTTCTTTCAGGCCAATTTATCTCCAGCCTTCAGAGCAACTTGATAAGAATCTTCCACATTTCTGATTGTTACCATGCTCATATCATCCTGAATCTCATATCTCGGGCCATTTATATATCTGGTGACCTTTTCATCATTACTCTCGCGATGACCATCTCTGATGTTTAACAGGTAAAACTCCTCTGTATATTCCTTCACTGTCATCCCTTACTGTCTCAATTTTTTCATTCTTCGAAATAGATTGATTTGATAATATCTGGGTATGAATTTGGCTTTCATCTTCACTACCATCCTATCCCAGCTTTTAATTCTTTGTTTTCCCTTGCATCGCCTGTCAGCCTGCAGTTCATCCCACCACAGTGTTGCATGTCCTTTTAGTCTAGTGACATCGTGCTTAACTTTCTTATCTTATTCAACATCCTCATAGTCGAAGTATTTATCCAGAGCTCTAAACCAATCTAGCAGCTCCTCAACATCCAAGTTTCCTTCATACATCGGGATGTCCAATTTTTCTCCGGCACCCATCCTTGCAACAAATTTTAGCAAACGTTCCTCTGCAGCATCTTCGGCTACAACTTCTTATGCTCCTTATTCGTTCTCGCTTTCAACCTCACTGATATCTCCAGTATCAGGTGTTCGTCTCTGTGTTGTCTCCATATCATCTAATCGAGCACAAAGTTCTCTCATTTCCCTCTCCACGGCTGGATCGGGTAAATCTCTTTTTGGACATCTCCTCGACGACATTGTTTCAAATTCCACCACACAGAATTCAAATAACAACTGTCCTCAATCTTCTCTCTACAGAAAAAAAATAGTTGTTAGCTCTGATACCACCTGACGCAGAGCCCCTACCTCGGTAGGGTTTGTTGACCTCCTGGTCTACGAATCTTCAAACTACCACCTGAGACAAAATGACTCCTTGGTCCTCGCTAGAACCTTCAACACATAAAAACCACAGGTCCTTTTTACGAACTTCGCTCACGTGAATAAGTACTAGGCGCAATATCCCATCACACGACCATCGACGGTGACCACAAGCCTAACCAAAAGGCGCTTCGCACTTCCCAGCCTCGGGTGTTATATTTTGAGTCACCCAGACTCTCTCTCGACTGTTGAACTCCTAAAGACCAAGTTAGGATTCTAGCAAGCGCTAGCTCTTTACCCTATTCTCCGCCGATGTGACCTCCAGCTATGTCCTCGGGCCCAACTTCTGAGCGCTATGGGACTTCGCATATTGGGAACTCGTGAAGTAGCTCTCCTCCCTTCGCTCGAGGTACGAATTCCCGACTTCACTTACCTTAGATCAATGGTTCGAGACTCCCTTGATTCAACAGTCTAGATCCTCTTTCACGAATCGAAACTTCATGTTTCAATATTTCCGAGAGAAACTTCCTCCACTCTCCAACTCCCGATTCCCAAAATATATTTCCCTACGAAAGGAATTGACATTTTGATCTTCCCTTAGATCAATGGTTCACTATCTCTCTTGAGCTTTCAAGTGTTGAATGAATCTCGACCCTTATCCTCCTCGCAGATTTGTTGGATCCAACGACACATGTCTATCGGTACCTCCTCCTCCATAAATCTCTACCGTTCGTCGAGGTCCTTGATGATTTCTCACCAAATGACTCGGCGTCAACCCTTCTGAGCTTGTTTCCCATGAGGTGACTTCAACCCTCGTATTTCCTCTGACCTCTTCCAAGCCTCTATCCTTCCTGATTGATTCTTGCAACAAAATCACGGATTCTAAGGAATCATGCGCACTCCTTGCGGCTTTCACAATAACCTCTGTTTATTCGACAACTCCAACTTCGTGCACTCCTTGCAACATAAGTTCTTCAACCACTTCCTTGGGTTGGATAAGTCTAAGACTCTCCTCATCCTACGCACACCTTGCATGACTCTGATCTATGCTTGCACTCCACAAATATAAGATCAATGGTATCTCTCCTGAGATTTCTGGGCTAAACCTCAGAAACTTGTCAACGCACTCCTTGCATACCTTCGCTGCACTCCTTGTAGGAATTCTCAGGAAGAGAAACAATTGAAAACACTCTTCTCACAGACTTCATACATTCAACATGAAATCACATACACACACACAACATTGAAACAAATTCATAACAAAGAATATAAGAAAGATGCAAACATACCATTCAATAGATATACACAACAACCATAGTACACCATGAAATTGGATCAAAGAATTTGTATATTAACTCAAGTGCTTATGTACATGGTCTCAATAACAACAACTATCTGCTCATACAATTTCTACAATATATGTTCTTCTCTGCTCTCCTTGCACTCTCTTTCTCTCTTTCTCTACAACAAATTACAATGAGAATGATAATATCCTACATACGAGAGGGTCTTCTTGAGTTTTCCATCCTACTACTCTAAGCTATCTTATCGAATTAAAGACTACCATCTACTTTACATTTATTACAATAAATATCCACAACCAACAGATGAGAGCGAACGCTCAAGATTTGTATTACAATTCCACAAAACATTAAAATCAAATACATCCTTCTACCTATTACATTAATTGCTCTTCTTTTTAAATTCAAAAATGTCTTCAAAATGTGCTCTGGCATATTCCATTGTCCTCAACTCGTGCTTTGTCGGCGATGCTCCTGCATCACCTTGACTAGTGGAGTTTAAGCCCCTCGAACTCTTTTATGTGGTTGGTCTGCCACAGGGATGTATTTTCATTAATTTTCAGGTGATTACATTTACATCTCAGTACATAAGTATTGATCTTTTACATACATTCTCACTAGCCTCAAAAGACATAGTTCGCACACTTAAAACTAATGTGCGCAAAAATTCTGGGTTGTGCGAACTCTTTCCTTAGTGCACCATCCTCGAGACCTTTCACAGGTGCACATTACATCATGAATTATATACAAAATGGTTATTCTTCCCTTCAAGAACCTGTGCACTAAACCAGTGCGCGTTGAATCCACGGTTGCATGCCTTTTTCCTTCAATGCCCAATCCTTTCGCACTAACACTTGTGCGGGTTTCATTCCTTAAGTTGTTTCACTTTCAGTGTGATATTCTTGTGTACCTACATAGATGCATGCCAAGACATAAAACTGTGCATTAGATCATGTTACCATTGCGCACACTCTTTTGATGTGAGTTCCTCACACACTTGACTTAATGCGCACATAACCAAACCCACAAAATTGTTACTTCAACTCACCAACATATAAGTAATGTACAATTACATTGATATTTACACTTGGGGGTAGGCCTAGGGGTTTTACATGGAATGTCACAAGCAAGGCCTTTGCTACTATTGTGATGAAAAGTATGCACCAAGGCATAAATGTAGAGAACAAAATTTCTTCCAGATTGATGCCTCAACTTCCTCTTCCTATGACAACATCCCATCAGATGAGGTTTCAGACCAAAAGGCGGCTCAACCAAGTGATCATGTTGAAGATCCAGTTGTCACGCCGATGGAATCTGTGGAATCAGTCATCTCGCTTCATGCACTCTCACGTATTTCGGCCCCATAGAGATTGAAGATCAAGGGTTACATTAAACATAGGTCGGTTTGGTTTTGATTGATAGTGGTAGCACCCATAATTTTATTCATCGCAGGCTCACTGATGAGATCCATTTCTTTATCCGCCTGGTTTCTAATTTTCAAATCCTCTTCGCTAATGGTGGTACTATGAAGTGTGGGGGCCATTGTGAGAATGTCAAACTCCAAATGGGTGATTACCATATGAAAACCCACATGTTCTATATTTCCATGGGTGGTTGTGATATTGTATTAGGCGTGGAATGGCTTCGCACTCTGGGGCCGATCACAATGCATTATCAAGAATTATATATGAGCTTCACCCAAGAAGCTCACCCCTATACTCTCAAGGGTCTCCAAGCGGGCTCTCCTAAAATCATCAGCTCTCACATGATGGAAAAAGTATTGAAGAAAGGTCACCATGGTGTGATTGCTCAATTTAATGTCATCCAAGTCACTGAACATGCCTCTCAGGTAGTTCCTCCTAGCCTGCAACTCATCTTGGACATTTACCCCAAGATATTTGATATTCCTACAACATTAACTCCTTCTAGGGGTGAGCGTGATCATAACATCCCTTTCCTTCCGGCCAGTCAACCCCCCAATGTACGTCCCTACATATATCCCTTTGCTTAGAAAAATGAAATAGAAAAGATGGTACAAGAATTACTAGAGGCGGGGGTAATTTTCCCTAGTACTAGCCCATATTCTTCACCAGTGGTGATGGTTTTAAAGAAAGAAGGTACTTGGCACATGCTCCCTGATTTTTGTACCCTGAATAAACTCACCATCAAAGATAAATTCCCATTCTTATCATTGATGATTTGATGGATGAACTACAAGGTGCATGTGTATTCACCAAATTAGACCTTCACTCCGGTTATCACCAAATCTGGATGAAGGAGGAAAATATTTCGAAGACTTCTTTCAGAACTCATGAGGGACATTATGAATTCTTGGTCATGCCTTTTGGCCTTCACAATGCTCCATCCACCTTCCAAAGTCTCATGAATAAACTATTGAAACCTTATTATCAGAAGTTTGTCTTGGTTTTCTTTGACGACATCCTCATTTATAGCCACACCTGGGATAGTCATCTTCTTCATGTGGACAAAATCCTTCACTTGCTGCAGAAAAACCAATTATTTGTCAAAAACACCAAATGTTAATTTGGCGCCAACGAATTGGAATACTTGGGGCACATTGTCAATAGATATGGGGTAAAAGTGGACCCCAAAATGATACAAGATATGTGATAATGTTTGTGACCAACAACCTTAAAGTGCCTAAGGGGTTTTCTTGGTCTCATCGGATATTACATGAAATTTGTCCACCATTATGGAAAAATTTCTAAGCCCTTGACTAACCTCCGTAAGAATAATGCATTTTGTTGGACACCTTCTATTGAGCAAGCCTTCACGGAGTTAAAGAGGGTCATGTGCACTACCCCTATTCTTGCATCTCCTGACTTCAACAAAACCTTTGTGGTGGAATCAGATGCTTCTGGCAAAGGTATAGGTACAGTGCTCACACAAGATGGTCGACCCTTGGCATTTTCTAGCCAAGCATTGAGTGGTCGCAATATGGGCCAATATACGTAAGAAAAAAAAATTATGGCTATTCTCCATGCAGTGCACACTTGGTGACCATATCTCTTGGGATGTCATTTTCAAATTAAAACAAATCACCATAGCCTGAAATATTTTTTGGAGCAACAACTATCATCCCCATAACAAAATAAGTGGTTGAAAAAAATGTTGGGTTATGATTATGAAATCATATACAAAAAGGAAAAAGATAACATAGTAACAGATGCATTGTCAAGACAACATGAGGAAGACATATCCCTCTTTTCTTTATCCTTACTGGTCCCTGATTGGATTGAAGAAGTGCGCCAAGAGTGGCTAACACACCAGACTACCTCCAAATTAATTCAGTGTCTTCAGGAGGACCCTAATCCCCCTACTGGCTACACTTGGCAGGATAATATTCTTCGATATAAGGATCACCTGGTTCTCTCACACTCCTTAGCACTCAAGCCTAGGATCTTAAATGAGTTGCACTCCTCAACTATAGAGAATCATTCAAGATTCCAAAAGACATATGCTCATGCTCGTCATTCTTTTTTTGAGCAGACATGAAGAAGTATATACTTCAATTTGTCATAGAATGTGAGGTGTGACAACGTAATAAAGATGAAACGGTCAAGTCTCTAGGTGTCCTACAACCCTTACCCATTCCAACTTCTTCGTGGAAATAAATCTCTATGGATTTTATATTGGGCCTTCCTAAATTTAGGAACACGTTTGTCATCATGGTGGTCATTGATCGCCTTTCCAAGTATGCTCATTTTTGTCCCTTACCTCACCCTTTCACACCGGCACTCATAGCACAGGTCTTCCTTGATCATATTTTCAAGCTACATGGAATGCCAACCTATATTGTCTCTGATCATGACCCAACTTTCACCAGCACATTTTGGAAAGAGATGTTTGAATTGCAGGGCACCTAAATGAACAGGAGTACAACTTGTCACCCCAAGTCTGATGGCCAAACATAAGTAGTCAACAAATGTTTGGAAACCTACTTGCATTGTTCTTCTTCAGACAAACAACACCAGTGGGTGCAGTGGCTTCCCTTGGTAGAATGGTGGTACAATACTTCCTATCATACGGACACCAAAATGACCCCATATGAAGCGGTGTATGGCCAAAGGATACCAACATTCACTACCTATTTTCCTGGTACATCCAATGTGCAATATATTGATACAATGTTGCAAGATCATACAACCACTCTAGTGGCTCTAAAGGATAACCTACACATGGCCTAAAATTGCATGAAGCAACAGGCTGACCAACATCATTCAGAAAGGGTTTTTCAAGAAGGTGACCAGGTTGCAAACTTACAAGAAAACATCTCTCAAATATCAGGGACATCACAAATTGGCACCTAAGTGTTATGGACCCTATGAAATCATCAAGTGTATTGGTTTTATGGCTTACAAATTGTCCCTTCCTTCTACTTCCAAAATCCATCTGGTGTTCCATGTTCCCTGTTTGAAGAAAGTTGTGGGACATAATTGCAGAGTCCAAACCATCCTACTGGAATTAGATGAAGAAGGTTCCCTATGGCTCCAACCAAAAGCAGTCCTCAATAACTGTGAACGTTATCTTCATGGCCGCACTATCAAGGAAGTTTTGATCAAGTGGAAGGACACAACACCAGAAGATTTGACCTGGGAACCTGCAACCATACTTCATCATTTTCTGCACCTGTAGCCTTGAGGACAAGGTGAATTTTGAAGGGGGAGGGCATGTTAGGATCTGATCCTAACCCCTCTCCATGGGTCATTAGTTAGTAGGATATGTTTTCTATTTAATAAAGCCTGACATTAGTTAATAAGGCCTAATAAATAAAGAAAAATAAGTCAATGTAAGAAGACCTAATAGAAGCTTCCGCTTCTAGAAAGATCTTCCTCTAGAAGTTTTCTTAGAAGGTATAATTAGTATAAATAAGAGTAGGAGGCATTGGATATTTTGTCTTGGAGATTATTGTAATAGAGATATTCTCTGGTGGAGGTTGACCCCTCGAAGAGGAAAGTGAACATTTCTATCATAATAAAGTTTTTCTTCCTGGTGATTATTCTGGTGTTATTCAGGTGCTCTTCTGATATTTTTCTGGATATGTCATTATTATTCTGTCATTTCCTACTAGATACTTTATGTTCTGCATAATATATTGTATCAGGATTATTGCAGGTAACATGTGTGTGGGTGAATATGATTTATAAATAATAGGATTATAGCAAGTTTGTTTCTCTAGTATATACCATTAAGCAATTTATGTAAGTACTATCAAGACAGAGTTGCAAAGAACACAATTATACTATATTTGGTCACTTGTCCTCAAATAGTATTGCTATGAAGGTTTTAATACAATTAATACCTCCACTCAACAGGACCAAGGAAAAGCTTGTCTCATACTATATATTCTTGTGCTCATGCTCATTCCAATTCAAAATTTAATATCATTCATTGACATGTACAAAAAGGTGTTTTTATATGACAATTGAGATTTCCATAATCTCAATGCATGAGATGGCCACTCTCTTACACTTGAATGCCAATTCAAAAGTATCATTTATTGAAACCCAAAGGAGACAACAATTATGTAAATAATATACATGAATTAGAACATGGAGAAAGGTAACTAATTTAATAGTATAATACATGACATGGTTACACAAATAAGACATTCCACCAAATCCAAAGTAATTAAACCACACAAACTCTAACACAATACGTATAGCAACACTAAAAATAAGTCAAATACTGTGTTAACCTGGCAGTTCCAGACTCTACCCATTGCACTACTATTTGTGTGAATTCAAAGCATGGGAGGTATCCCCCTCATAGTGATATATTAGCTATAAGCGGTGTCTATCCCCTATACAGAACATGTACATCCTCAAGAGAACCACATAATTCCTTTCTATTAGACTTGTGTGCAATGTCTGGCCTGTACAACACTCAAGAAGTCACAGAGACACACAATTCATGTAGGGAGGATGCTATACTAAGTATGGATTCTAAGGTTGTTACTAGTAGAATGTAATCCTCAATAAAAATAATTTAACATCCTATGGTAGCCATGAAAAGAAAGGAAACAATTTTTATTCTCTAACAGTCAATAGGCCAAAATAAACTAGAATTGGGAACTCTACTATAGTGCAACAACCAATAATGGTGTCTATGGATCTCCAATCTTAAAAATGGATGAATGAAGGAGAATAAAGAGATTTTGGGGTTATTATTTTTCTCATGGAGGAAATAACTATGAAGGAAAACTTCAAAACTATAGTTGGTAAAGAATTTTCCACCCATTAAAAAAACATGGAAAAAATTTTAAATATAGAAAATCTTCATTTTAAACACATAGACAAAAAAATAACATAGAAAATAAAGAGATTCAAAACTCAAGAACATAATGTTTACCTTGGAAACCCAAATGACAAAACCAACATTCAATTTGCTTCAATTAGTCTCTTTATTTCTTGGAAATGTGTAGGTTACAATACCCTCATGCTCTCTTGTCCATTATCATCCCTCACATGGGAATTTGGGCATAAATTTCTCTCTCTCAGCCAAAGAACCCCTCTTCTATTGTGATGCAAGAGTAAATAGGAGAATGGATAAAATGGGGTTGAAGATGGAAGGTTAGGTGTTCCGATTTATTCAACTTCCCCAAATTCTACCTTGCTTCTCCCCTCTTGTGTTTTTTTGTCAATTACATTTGGGGAATATTATATCATGTTTTTCTTATTTTTTAAATATTTTTTTTTTCTTCTTACCTTTTTTTCCCATACATTTATGTTGACAATTACAAATGGCATGTCAAGCAGTTAAGGGAGAATGCTCAATGGCAGGTCCCAATCAGACCTACTCTCATTTGGGGTAGCATTTCCGACTAGTATGTGGGACTAGATGCCACTAAGAATTAAAAGAAAAGAGGGGAAGACAATCAGTTGTCCCCCAAATAATTCCTATCAATTCTAAATATAATCTAAAACAAAATAAAAATAAATAATCTAACTACTTCTAACCTATCCCATGCAGAAGAAAATCTACAGAATGAACACAACATCAAATAATGTCATTAATTACATGTTAGGGTCCTAACCCACACATAGGTAGAACAATATATTCAGATGTAATAAAGGTCAATATTAATAAGGCCTTTCAATAAAATAGAATAAGGTGGATGTAAGAAGACCTAATAGAAGCTTCTGCTTCTAGAAGGATCTTCCTCTAGATGCTTCTTTTTAGTATAAATAGGAGTCGAGGGTATGAGAACAATAGCTTGGATATTATTGTAATAGAGCTCTACTCAACTAGAGGTTGCCCCCTCGAAGAGGCCCATGAACATTGCTTTCAAATTCAAAGTGATATTTCTGTTGTTATTCTTATATCATTTCAATGTTATTGTGGTGAATGTTCTGGTTATATTGTTGTTATTCTGCCATTACTAGAATTTATTTATGTTCTGCATACATTTTATATCTGGTATATTATAAGTGGTATCAGATCACTTTCCTCGGCAAAAAGTGTGGGTTAATTTTTTTTTTTAGGGTAGAGACATATTCCAGCATCTTTAAGCCACAGAGATCTGTCGTTATGCACATAAACCCACGGTTGAGGGATTCATACACGCAGGAAATATAAGTGGTACTTAAGCGCACATTTGTTGGCCACCCTTGTAACCCTGTTGGTACCCCTTCGAGTGGTAGCGCATCAGACAACACCTGTGTACGGATCGGACTAGATTACCTGAAGCCCTCTTTAGATAAACTAATCGGCTGCCTGACTGCTATAGTGTCACCGAGAACAACACTCGAGAAGATACTCTCTAGTACCTGGGCAGTCGGGTAGTACGGCTAAGGGTACAGTCTATCCTCCTTAGTTAGTTCCCTGAGATATTGGGCCGAGTACTACTGTTGGACCCCAAACGTATATCAGAGAGCTATAGCACAGGGCAAACCCTTGTCTGTAGAACCCTTGAATACCTAACCCTTGGGGACAGAAACATAAACAAATTAAAACAGACAAGATCTATTGTTGCAAAACTGTGTTCGGGTTGCCAAGTAAATACACATTTCTTTCTGGTTAAGCATTTGGGCATTTCCTCTCTGTAGTATTCTTCAGACCATAGTATAACTCCATATAAAAAAATAAAAAAAGTCTGGAAATTTTTTCACCATTATTTCAGACCTATTCCATTGGATTCATCTCTTCGCCCTTATCACATTCATCCATATCATTTTTTTGGAAAAACAAAATTACCCCACCCACCCCTTTTCAGTTCCCCCATCCTCATGGCCCATACTCGTAGCCAAGACTTGGAAGCTTACTTCAACAACTTGCAATCTGGTCTCATTGAGACCCAACAAGAAGTGAAACAACTCAGTGCCAATGTTGCCCCCATCAATACAACCATGCAGTCCTCAATGGGCGAAATCAAACAAGACCTCACCACCCAGTTTGAATCAGTCTTTTCGGCACTCTGCACCAAACTGCATATCCCTACAGATAACCCTTCCTCTTCCTCACCCCCACATACTGAAGGTGACCATTCCTCTCATTCCCATACCTTGCAGAACCATCACTTTCAACGTGACCTACGCCTTCCACGGGTGGATGTGACCAAATTTGATGGCTCAGACCCCACTGGTTGGGTAACCCAAATGGAACATTACTTCTCCTTATACAACATTACAGATGACTTGGCCAAACTCCGGTATGGTGTTCTCCATCTAGATCAAGAACGTTGGCAATGGTAGCAATGGAGAAAAAATTCTCATCAAGGGTATATTGCTTGGACACAATTTGTGGTAGAGTTTTATGAACACTTTGACACTGAAACCAACCATTTGGGCCATTTGACAAAGCTGAAACAATTAGGAATAGTGGAAGACTTTATAGTTGCCTTTGAGTGCCTGGCTTTTAGAACAGAGGGCATGTTTGATGCCTTTTTCCAAGAGTGTTTTATCAACGACCTCAATGATGAAATTCAGGCCCATGTCCTCATGGCTCGGCCTGAGAGTTGGGAGGAGGCTATCAAAAGAGATGAATAAGCACAACATGTTGTATCTTCTCAAAACCGCAAACCCTCCTTCATCCCTCGCCCTAAACCAATAAAGCCCACTACTCCCTCTGCTCCACTAAAGATCCAAAAATTGACCCGGGCTGAAATGGCTGAACGCCAACTCAAAGGCCTTTGTTATAACTGTTATGAAAAATATTTCCCGGGCCACAAGTGTAAAGAAAAAAAATCTTTTTATGGCCATCTCCGAGGAGATTTCAGAAGAAGATGAAGAAACTCCCTCTATGTCTGAGTCACCTGAATCCACTGACATAACCCCTCCCTCAAACCCTCCGGGAGTAGAACCAGTCATTTCCCTCAATGCTCTCACTGGATTCTCCGCTCCCCAAACCCTCAAGCTAATCGGTTACATCAAGCATCAAAAGGTCATCATTCTGGTTGATAGTGGCAGCACCCATAATTTTATTCATCGCCGCATTGCCCAAGAAACTCATTGCTACATCCATGCCGTCAATAATTTCCAAATCATGATTGCCAATGGTGATTCCATGAAATGCGGAGGGCGTTGTGAAACTGTGCGTCTCCAAATTGGTGACTACCACCTGAAATCCCATATGTTTGCTATCGACATGGGAGGTTGTGACATTGTGTTGGGTGCAGACTGGCTAAGGACTTTGGGTCCCATTCTCATGGATTTTAAAGACTTAACCATGCAATTCGACCAGGAGGGCCACCAATATAAGTTCCAAGGCATCACCGCCGGTTCACCTGAGATCATTAGTTCCCATCGCATGGAAAAGCTGCTCAAAAAGGGTCATTTTGGTGTTATCGCCCAACTCCATGCCATACAAGCAACATAGACACCCTCGGTACCGCAAGACCTCCAAGCCATCCTTTCTAAACATCAATTGATCTTTTCCACTCCCCAAGGCATCCCTCCTTCCCATGGTGTTCATGATCATTCCATTCCCCTTGTACCAGGAAGCCTTCCTCCCAATATCCGTCTGTATCGTCACCCCTTTTCCCAAAAAAATGAAATTGAGAAAATGGTCCAGGAACTCCTTAATGCAGGCGTTATCCGCCCTAGTACAAGCCCCTATTTGTTTCCTATGGTCATGGTCCTGAAGAAAGAAGGATCTTGGAGAATGTGTCCTAACTTCCGTGCCCTCAACAAACTTACCATCAAAGACAAATTCCCCATTCCTATCATTGATGACCTCCTTGAAGAATTGAGTGGTGCCCAATTCTTCACTAAACTGGATCTTCGTTCGGGCTACCACCAGATACATATGAAAGAGGCAGATATTCCCAAGACTGCCTTTAGAACTCATGAGGGCCACTATGAGTTTTTGGTCATTCCCTTTGGCTTGTGTAATTCACCCTCCACCTTCCAAAGCCTCATGAATCATGTCTTCCGTCCTTTTCTCCGCCATTTTGTCTAAATGTGCTTTTGGCACCTCAGAAGTAGAATACTTGGGTCATCTGGTTGGCAAAGATGGCGTAAGGGTGGATCCTAAAAAGATTGAAGCTATGCAAGACTGGCCCCACCCAAAGACTCTTAAGAGCTTGCATGAATTTCTAGGCTTAACAGGGTATTATCGCAAGTTTGTTAAGAATTATGGGAAGATTGCAGCACCTCTCACTGCTCTCCTAAAAAAGAACTCTTTCACTTGGACTCCAGCCAATGCTCAAGCTTTTCAAACCTTGAAGATTGCCATGTGCACCACTCCATTCCTTACCCTTCCCGATTTCACAAAGACCTTTGTGTTGGAATGTGATGCCTCAGGGAAAGGAATTGGTGTTGTCCTTATGCAAGAGGGTCGACCTTTGGCCTTTACCAGCAAGTAACTATTTGAAAGAAATCTAGGCAAATCCATCTATGAAAAGGAAATATTGGCTATTCTGCATGCCGTGGATCTGTGGTGTCCTTATCTATTGAGGAAATGGTTCCAAATTAAGACAGACCATCAAAGCCTCAAGTATTTTTTGGAACAACGCATTTCCTCCCCAGAACAACAAAAATGGGTGACTAAACTCTTTAGATATGATTATGAGATCATTTATAAGAAAGGCAAAGACAATGTGGTTGCGGATGCACTTTCCCAAAAATATGAAGATGAAGGATCCCTTTTTTCTCTTTCATTCATTGTACCAGATTGGCTCCAAGCCGTTTGCCAGGAATGGCTACAAGATCCCAAAAGTTCGCAGTTGATCCAGCAATTGCAGTCCAATGCTCCAACTTTCCCAGGGTACTCTTGGCTCCATGAGGAACTTCGATACAAAGGCCATTGTTATTTAAGTAAACAATCAAAGCTTAAATCCACGGTACTTTCTGAGCTTCATGCTACACCCACCGCAGGGCACTCCAGGTTCACCAAAACCTATGACAAGGTCAAACGTTCCTTTTTCTGGGATGGTATGAAACATGAAATTCATAATTTTGTAGCTGAATGTGAAGTGTGTCAATGCAACAAGGGAGAAACAGTCAAATCGTCGGGCACACTATAATCGCTCTCGATTCCACCTACTATCTGGAAGGATATCTCTATGGATTTTATTACAAGCTTGCCCAAATTGGGAAATAAATCTGTCATCATGGTGGTTGTTGATCGCCTTTCCAAGTATGCTCATTTATGCGCCCTTCAACACCCGTTTACAGCATCCACGGTGGCTCAAATCTTCATGGATCAGGTCTTCAAGCTTCATGGCATGCCACACTCTATTGTTTCTGATCGCAACCCAACTTTCACAAGCAATTTTTGGCAAGACCTGTTCAAGATACAAGGCACAGAATTGCATCTCAGCACAACTTATCATCCCCAGACTGATGGCCAAACGGAAGTGGTCAACAAGTGTTTGGAAACATATTTGAGGTGTTTTGCCTCGGAAAAGAAAAATCAGTGGGTTCAATGGTTACCCCTAGTTGAATGGTGGTACAACACTTCATACCATACAACTACACGCATAACTCCTTTTGAAGCGGTATATGGACATAAGCCACCTTCAGTTCTCTCATACTTTCCGAGTGCCTTGAAGGTCTAGGCAATTGACCTAACACTTATAGCTCGAGAGGCTATTCTCCATACGCTCAAAGAGAATTTGGTCATGGCACAGAATCGCATGAAGCAACAAGTAGATCAAGATCGCTCTGAACGTCAATTTACAGAAGGGGATCGGGTGTTTCTTCGACTGCAACCTTACAAGCAAACTTCCCTCAAGGCCGAGCATTGTCAAAAGCTAGCGCCCAAATTTTATGGTCCTTATACCGTGCTCAAGCATGTGGGACAAGTCGCCTATCAGTTATCTTTGCCCAGCCATTCGAAGCTACATCTTGTTTTTCATGTTTCATGCTTAAAGAAGGTGATTGGAGCTACTCGCGAAATTCAAACCAACCTTCCAAAGTTAGCTGAAGAAGGATCCATTTGGCTACAACCAGAAGCAGTTTTGGACCAGTGTGAGCGTCGCCTACGTCAGAGAACCATCAAGGAAGTGCTAGTCCAGTGGAAAGATACAATGCCAACAAACGCCACTTGGGAACCAACTACCATTCTGCAGCAATTTCCTCATCTCAAGCCTTGAGAACAAGGTTGTTTTTAAGGGGGCAGACATGTTAGGTTCCTAACCCGCACATAGGTAGAACAATATATTCAGATGGAATAAAGGTCAATATTAATAAGGCCTTTCAATAAAATAGAATAAGGCGAATGTAAGAAGACTTAATATAAGATTCCGCTTCTAGAAGGATCTTCCTCTATATGATTCTTTTTAGTATAAATAGGAGTCGAGGGTACGAGAACACTAGCTTGGATATTATTGTAATAGAGCTCTGCTCAACTGGAGGTTCCCCCCTCGAAGAGGCCCGTGAACATTTCTTTCAGATTCAAAGTGTTATTTATGTTGTTATTGTTATATCATTTCAGTGTTATTGTGGTAAATGTTCTAGTTATATTGTTGTTATTCTGCCATTACTAGCATTTATTTCTATTCTGCATACATTTGTATCTGGTATATTACATTGCATAAATAATTTATGACAATCAATAACATGTTAAAGAAATAATGTTTCATATTAATTCAAAAATATTTGTAGAGTGAACCTGTAACATTACCAATGTATTCATTAGAAATCATAACAACTTAAACATCTTAAATACTACACATAGAAATAGTTCATATGTCAAATATTCAAGAGGTTTAAATGACAAACACAAATGTAGAATAATCCCAAATGTATTCAATAACAGTCATGATCTCAAAATTGATTGTGCTCTTCATTCATGAGATAATAGTATCACCATAAAATGATGGGAAAAAAGTGCCATATTACATTCAATGGTCTTCCTTTTATAAAACAAGGAAGACATTTGACATTTTGTTACAAGCAACAATTACGTATCTTCAACTTGCTTATTTTGTCTCATTAAATTACTCAAATTTCCCATACATTTATGTAAATGAATATACAAGAGTTATAAAAAGACTCTTGAGTAGTCAATATCTCTCTATAGGCTATTCATTAGTGATATTTATTGGTGTTGGAATCATGAAATAAGATAAACATGAATTGCATTTATTAATGATATGATTCACATATATATACATTAATGTGACCTTTGTATTCATTGTCCAAGGTCTCTTGGAATCCCGATGACTCTCCGTACACACTTTGTAAATTTTCTAACTCTAATGGATTATGTTTCCAACATTCCCCCCCTTAATCCAAAGAGGTGTGTATGATTCCAGGAAGAGAGCTGAAGTATGGAAGTGTGCAGCTAAAATATTGAAGTGTGCAGGTGCTAATGACTGAACATGCTCTCTAAATATGGTGGCTTTGGGATGACCAAAAACTAAATGGTGATGGTGGTTTAGGGAATACCACAAACCACTATGGTGGTTTCAGGATGACCACAAACTATGGAATCCTACTCTAGGCTCAATGGTTCCCATAACATTTCCTAAGTTAGCTAGAAGCTAGAAGGTGATTTCTTTTTCTATTTGGAAGTGCTCTCGAACGTTGGTTTTAAGATGACCATAAAATGTGATGTAGAAGAAGATGAAATTATTCTACCAAGTGGATGTTTAAGTAAAACCACAAACCATTGTCTAGCAAAAGCTGTAAGTCTTCTACTAAGTGGTGGTTTAAGGAAATCCACAAACCAATCGCGCACGCTTGTTACTTCTCGATTGATGGGACTTCGAAACTTGAATCATGATTGTTAATCATTGATGTTGTTCCCCCCTGTCAGGTACACGGAGATACTATGAAAATCCTTTCACTGCAAGATGCGTCAATACTCGAGAGTAAATTCTATGGTATGAATGAGATGTATTCTTGGATATTGATGACCATCGCCAAGACGTTATCCACCCATAGTGGTTCTTAACTCTTTCAGATTTATTGTTGCTGGAACACCTATTTCAAGGATGATTTTTCTTTCCACAATGCTCACAATGATGAATATAAAATCATTGAATTTCAACGTGGCCAACACAATGTTGGCATTTCGGAATTGTCTCTTGAACTAGAGCAGGTGAATATGATATTTCTTGTAGCAGTTCAACACTCTGGAACTAGATCAATTTGGTGTAATCTAGATTATGAAAGGTGACATCCTTTTCATATCCAATACCAGTTATGTTATTGTTGTGCTTCACTCCTTCACAAGGTATGATGATTGTCTTGGAAAGAGGAAGTTGAACTGTACATGAATCTAAAGCTTTCTCACTAAGTTTCTCCTAGCTTGGATGTTGGTCTAAATAGGAATCATCATCTTCTTCATATTCAAAAATAGAGTTCTAAAAAAGGAATAGTTTATAATGTTTTCTAAGATTCTTTCGCTCAAGTGCATGATGAAGAAGTTAAGTTTGAGTTTGTAGCAGTGTTGCTTTGGCTTGCAAAACTTGCACGCAAGTTACAACAGACTACATAGTAGTTTTGTAATGGTGATTTTGTTTTTCATAGAAGAGAGGATTAGAGTGTTAAATAACTCTAATATTTCCTCAACTTGAGCCATATATCATACCTCACAGGGTTTCCTGTAATTCCACCCTTTAACAATCAAATGCAAAAATGCAAGTAGCAAGTGGAGGGTGTCGAATTCTACCGAAAATGCACCACGCAAGTTACAACAGACTACACAGTAGTTTTGTCAATGGTGATTTTGTTTTTCATAGAAGAAAGGATTAGAGTGTCAAATAACTCTAATATTTCCTCAACTTGAGCCATAGCTCATACCTCATAGGGTTTCCTGTAATTCCACCCTTTAACAATCAAATGCAAAAATGCAAGTAGCAAGTGGAGGGTGTCGAATTCTACCGAAAATGCACCTGTTTACAAGAAACTCTAGTAAACTTATAGAAAGACAAGCCTATTATGGTCAGAGGCCAATGATAGGTCACGTGTTCGAATTTGGTCTCTGTCATTATACCAGATCACAATGAACTATTCAAGGAAACAAACTAAGGAAAACTTCTTCTATGGATCCCAAGCTTGTTGAAACTATAAGAGTATAAAAGTGAATGAGAAAAACAAAAGTTGAGAGGAAACCTTAAAGAAACCGTCATTTATGACTAGATTTGAGCGGCGGATGAAAGAGTCTTATTTTGGTACTTTCTCAAGTGGTCCTCGGTATTCTCAAAGCCCTAAAGGAAAATTTGTCCTTCATTGTTTCCTCCACCAATATTTCAACACTAGTCTCTTTCTCTAGATCATCAAGGAGATTAAGAGCTCCACATTTTCATCTTCATCAGATCCATGTGGATGGTCCTTTCAATAAGAAATTCTTAAATATTGGTCTCTAGTGATGTAGATTTTGTTTTGTTGCAATCAAGATGCCATAACAAGTGGTATTCAAAGGATGTCACCAACTTTCTTCATAAATTCCAAGAAAAAACAATTCAATTGCAGAATGTTAAAAATAGCTATTTCTCATACAAGAAAAAACTGCAATTTTGTACTGCTCTTATTTGCATATGTAGTGATAACGTCTCTAATAGTGATCGATGAACATGAAGAAACATATAGAATATAGATTGCACATTAGAATACATGCAACATCGCCAATATGTGTATCTCCTTTTAGACTTGTAAATCAAGCACGAACCCATTAATGTAAGACCTTTCACAATCCATGCGTTGTATGGATGGAAGTTAGTTTGAGGAGG
Organism: Picea engelmannii; assembly: GCA_009831015.1. NCBI lineage: Eukaryota > Viridiplantae > Streptophyta > Pinopsida > Pinales > Pinaceae > Picea > Picea engelmannii. The sequence continues at coordinate 161,836 of ML803014.1, forward strand.
AGACGACATTATGCTTCCATAGCATTTCACGGAGAAATTAGTGGCATGATTCTATCACCAGAGGAAACCAATTCCTCCCACTCACCAGAAATGATCAACCTTAATTCTTAATCTATTAGTAGGAAAGAATGAGTGTCGATATGTTATTTGCTGGTAAGAAAACATGCAACCTTTCATACTCAATCGAGAAATATATTCCTCAACACCCAGGTGACAAAGGACGAGCCAAAAGAACTACAACAAGTCCATAGACGATATGTTGTGCCAGATGATGTGAATAAAGGAGCATATCATAGAGTTTCAATGATGATTTCGGCCCATGCAGAGCACAAATCTCGGATGCTCGTGTATCAGGGCACCTTCGATGCCTTCTCTCAAGACTACAATCCACCAAGCCAATATCTCATTATTTCAATTTCGGGAATCCAAGAGTCATCAAAATTGTATTAATATATGTATCATACTAATGATCCACATTTATCTTTATCTCGTTTGTTTAGAAATTCATAACTTTTCACACTCTGTCAAGTTCATACTAATGAATAATATGATTCCACATTTATCTTTATCTCGTTTGTTTAGAAATTCATAACTTTTCACATTCTATCAAGTTCGTAACCCCAACGAATTACATTTCCAACAGTTGGAAATATCATTGACTCTGCTTAGTTGTATCGTCTTTTGTTCCTTGAATTTTTCTAGCTGTTTTTGGTGTCAATCCGATTAATGATATTCTTCCATCTTCTTCTCTGCTTCAAGTTTCCAATGAACCATCACAGGCCTGATTTGACCATCAGGAACATGAGTTATGGTTGCCTCAACACTACACAGTCCATATTTAATCAAATCTGTGCCTATATTTTCCTTGAATTGTGTGGTCATTTCTATTGTTGATCCATTTTTAATTACTTTTCTAGCATGTTCTCCTACTCGGTATCTTTCTAATGAGGCATATCAAGCATATCAACATGTTGGTAATTTAAAAAAAGATAATTAAAAAAATTGATTTAGCATCTAAAGATATTGGTCTAGTTGCAAATGCATTGTTGTAGTTTTCATGATTGATATCTCTATTAACAAGATCTATGGTGGTAATGGTATATTCACATAGTAAATCACTTTCAAATTGTTGTTGGAATTTTCTTTTTTCATAAATAGGTGAAAAAAGACCTTCATTTTTATTATAAATCCAGTGCTTCCCTGAAAATGTGCATGGTTGTTATATACAGTGTTTTTATAACCTTCTATCTGAATGTTTTGTTTGCTATTTACATTTACTTTTTGAGTATTGGTTGGAAACAAAACAATGGCAACATAGGATAAACAATAGACATAAATTCTCTAGAACTTATTGGAAAAATAGTGTTGAAAAACAATGCTTTTCTAAAACTTATTGGAAGAATGAGCCTTATGTGAACACCATATGAGTCCATTAATTCCATGTCTAATTTCAAAGAAAATGTAAAGTTTCTTGATATTGCCATTTAGATTCTGTGGAATCTCAAATGTTATAAATATAGAGATGCCAATTGGATTAGAAACATTAGATGATCATCCATTCAAACCTTTGTCTCCATCACATTTGATTGCAACCATGAATTTAGCAAGCACTCATGCTAATCCAACCTCTACTATACCAATTATCGAGCTACCTATTGGCATCGACTAACAATAGAGAACAAACCCCTATTGAATTTGATGTACCCCAATTGAATTTCTGCAACAATAAGTTTGATTTAAATAATATATTATTTTATTCCATGAACTGATATTGTTAATAATTGATTGAGGATTGAAAAAAGAACATCTCACTCCATACATGGAAATCAAGATTTCAACTCTCTACTATCATATTGTTTTACATATATGTCTATTTTGATAATTGTGGAAAAATCAAATTGAAAGATTATCTTTGTTCCATGGAATAAACAAATGAATCTAAATTTCATTTTCTATTAACTACACATAAGTCCTAATTTCCCTTCTTTTTTATCCATTGTCTAAAATAAAAGATTCTATAGGGAAAACATAACATGATATTTGCACATCTATATGGAATTGTTGATAATCCATTCTAGCTTTCTTATATAGATCAACATCAATGAGTTGAAATAAATACAAAAGTAGACATAGGTATAGAAATGTTTATGTTTCAAATTTTAGAAAATTTAAAAATATATGTAGACCCATTCAAAACGTTTAATTAACATTCATTATTCATTGTAAGCAACTTGAAACATATCACAAATTTGAAACATAACATATGACATAACAAATTGAAATGTGTATATACAGGATGTGATCATCCTCATTTCATCAATAGTCACATGAAAATTTCTACAGTGAAAATAGAGTTTAACACCTAAGAGTTTAACACCTAAGTGTTTAACACAAAAGTACAAATGAAACAAGATGAGATAGATATTACATATTATCTATCTTTCATCTTACCTAGGTAAAAAAATTCATCTTGTTTCATTTGTAATCAAAATATTACATGTAATTATAGCCACAAATTTGTTTAAAATGATTCCTATGTTTTTGTGTGTCCATTCTTTACTTTGTATTGATCTACAAAATCATTCTCTTATTTCATTTGATTTTATGTCTATATTTATGAAAAAACACATGCGAATGTGGCCATTGTCTTGTGATGGTAAAGTTAAAAATAATATGAGTTTACCCTTGGCTATGCTTTCATTCTAGTTCCACTCTTATAATAACAATTAATGAATAGTTGAATCGTTCAAAATTAAACTATAACATGACCATAACAAAATGGTTAAAATGTTCAAGTTAAAATGTTGAACTTCCACTCTTATCTGAACAATTAAATTTTAATGAACACAATTGATTTGGGTTAAACTATATCATGAAGTTCAAACATTTAAATATATTTCAAAACACATAATAATGTTTAATCTGTCTTAAAATATTAAATTGTAAATATTTTTAGGTATTTAGTTAACTTTATCATATCAATACTATACCAAATGTTCATTGAATTTCGAATTCTACTGTGAATTTATGTACACCAAAAAAACAATATTGCCACATCTTAAAAAAAAATACTGCCACATCTTACTATGGCTTAGAGGACTGTAGCTAGATTGAAGTCGAAATTATTTTCATTGCTAAATTGATGGGTAAATATGTCAAACATTTCATCAAGAGTTGATATATAATAAATCCTTTGGAACTGGATTTCCCACAACTTCACCATCAACGTTATATAGAATATAATCAAGTCTATGAGGAATCGTTTTTCAATCTAGAAGACGAAAATATACATGCTCTTAAATCTGAATATTGACAAAAGATTAAGATGTTGGCCTCATAATTTGGTGAAGTGGGAATACACATATTAGAGATAAGATAATTCCATTCATGTAAAAACAGGACAATGGGAGAGAAGCATAAAAAATACAACATTAGAATCAAATGTAACATTATTATACAACATAATTGATACAATTACTGAACCATGATTCTATGGTTTGCTTGTTCGTCGCATGGTCTATTTGGTGTACCCTGGCCACATCAAATAATATCAATACTAACCATCATCATTATTCAAAGAATGATTTTCAAGGACAAAAATGTGCTAATTTCAAACAACTATTTCAATAATATTCAAAATTCTCCCAGGCACATATATATTTTTTCTTATTGTGTTTCCACTCAAATACTTTTCAAATTGTTCATCTTGAACCACAGTCGCAAAAGCTTCATCCTCCCCAAATCCTTCTGGAATTTGTAGTTTTCCTCGGGTTTTTACATTTATTTGAATAGGAAGCAAAATCATATCATCCTTTAGGTACTGCTCTTCAGCTTGAAACTCAAGTTAGACATGAAGTATCAAGTCATAGTCACCACAATTCAATGATTGAAATATGTACAAACAACAACTCTTCAAAACTATTTCTTAGCCAGATTGAGTCTGAAAATAACATGTATAGTTGTATAGTGAAATGAAGTAGCTTTAAACATTTAATTGTATTCTCTGAACCCATTATAGAATATTTTCAACAGATTCCTCGTGCTAGAATAGATTTTTACCACAGGGAAATTCAAATTGCCATTTTTTTTTCTTCAACTATGGGAGCACTGGAAAACCAAAACTTAGTAATCTACCTATAGGGGATAGACTAAAGCTAGTCTTAGTGGATGATAATCATCATCATCACCCTAAATATTTTAACTGGGTCAAAACATTTCCTACCTAAGGCCTTGCAATACAACAATATATCCCAAAGAAAAAATTCATGGGATTACCCCCTCGTCCATATCTGGATGGAGGATGGTATCAACTGCTAGCTGCTTGCAACCCAAGGGACTCGACAAGAAGCCTTTGGCCGATGGTCCAATTGAAATAACTATTTTGACTACCTATATATAAATATATAGAGAGACATGTTAGCATACCATACAAGACTAATGCATCCTAAGTAGATTTTAGTGGTAGTTGGTGATACATCCATCATATTAGGTACATAAAGTTAGGGGATAAAGAACGCCCAATACCAAATCTCGTATGCGAAAAATTCCATGCATGGTGAATAGCATTTAACATTCATCAACGTGATTCATGTAGCAAAAGTCAAACATGGACATGGTTGAATAATCTATGGCTTCACTAATTTGGCATGTTTATCAATACTTGTACTTATAGTGAAAAGAAAATGAAAAGTATTTGTATATTTAGTAGCATTTCCATTCAGAGTTTTTGGATTATAGTAAAATGTAATGTATATATTCCCGACATCATGTAATGGAAGTTACTTTATCCAAATCGGATGTAAATAATTATATGGAACTTTACATCACTGCAAACATAAAGCCAATACAAACTTGTGATGACCAATTCTAAGGGTAGAACTAAGACTTATAATGATACATTTATGGAAATAATTCTTCATACCAAAAAGAATAATAGATAAGCCAATACAAATTTGTGATGATCAATTCTAAGGCTAGAACAAAGGATTATAATGATGCATTTATGAAAATAATCCTTTCTTCTTACCAAAAGGAATAATAGGTGAAATCATGTAAACCTAATTCAAAAGTAAATGTATAAAGATGAACAAGTACCTCATTAACTGTAAAGAGTTGTCTCTTTTATCAAAGGAATCAAAATCGATTTAAGTCTATAGACATGTACACATCTTTTTATGAGACCATGACTTGCATACGACATATTTTAAACTTTTATGTCAAAGTTATGCAATAAAAATCCTCCCATTTTTCGATTATCAAATGAAGGTGCTGGATAAATGAAGTCCATTTCACCTGTATATATACTAGTCAATCGTTCATGTTGACCATGTTGAGGTTGGCCTAGGAAAACAATACAAGGCATGGTAAGAAATACATAGGGTCTAGTCTTTTTCTAGTTCTTACTATTAATAATTTTGTTTTTAGACATCAATTATTTTTAGCACTATTTTTAGCAATCCTTATGTGAGGAGATATTTTTATTACCAAGTCTATTTTATAGGATGTTGAGGATACGTTCTTAACATCCATCTCCAATTTTCTCACAAACTTGTATTATAAATAATTATTGAGTTTAATACAATGGAAAGAACAGTTTTGAGGAAGCCATGCTCTCCCTTTTGTAATCTTCCATTGCTAGCTTTGTTTTGGCTCAACTTGATTTCTTTAGTGTGTCTTTGCATCTAGATCAACATCCAACCACTTATGGCCAATGTTCCACCAAGTTTCCAGGACAGGGGAGTGTGGGAATGGGGAGACACACAAGGGGGACATGTGGAAGAACCAAACACCCCCTTAGCGAAATGAGGGACGGGGGGACGTCTGGTTCCCTAGCATAGGGGTAACTATCTCTAAAAATATAAAAATAAAAATAACAATGATAAAATCTCAACAACAACAATTAATCCCATGCAAATTCATCATTGTGCAATGTAAATACCGAATAGTAAACAATGAAATGGTACTAAATTCAAATTTGTAAATAATATAAACATGATTCAAATTCAAATTCAATAACGAAACACATTGATTCATAAATAATAAATGAAATAGAAATAGTAAAATATTGATACATTGATTTAAATTTAGCATTCATCATTCTAGAATTTAATTAGTACTAAGAAGAATAGTAGATAATAAAATCTAAAATAGTAAATTGAAATTACTCAAAATAAAAAATAGTAGATAATAAAATCTAAAATAGTAAATTGAAATTACTCAAAATAAAAAAATAGTAAAGAGTGACAAATCAAAGACTTGGCCTAAGGTCATCAATATCTAGAGTCAAGACTTAAAACTGAAAATTAACAATGGACAATGAACATTGAAAATAAAATAAGCAACGAGTCAATCTCATTAACCGGTCCTCTACATCCATCTACTGCATAAAGTCATTAGGATGATCAATCAAAATGTCACTATCTGAGTCAGAGTCACTCTCATGTGTTACCATTTATTACTGCTGAAAATTACATTTAATACTACTAAAAATTGTTCATTTTACTGCTGAAATAACCTCTATACTATTAGAGATCATCTATTTTACTGCTGTATTTTTTTTGTTACTACTATTATAATTGATTTACTGCTCATATTTCATACATTTATTCCATGTTCACCTCATCCTTAGGAATTTTCTTATTCTCTAGTGTTTGGAGATCTTGTTGAATTCACTCTTGACCTAAAAAGCCTCTTCTCTAGGCTTGAATCCTCTTCACTCCAAATCTGGAATTTATCTTACTTCACCACCTCTTCTTCACTTTACTTATCCTTATCTTGGTGGTAGTGTTAGTAGTCACCCCAAGGGGCCCTAGACTTGATTGTGTCTTGCCTAGGGATCCTTGAAAGCTACTTCCTAAGTGGCCCTTGTGTTGGATACTATTCATTCACTAAAGAGAGGGTTGTTTCCTAAGTGATAGTGGTGACATCTTCCATGTTCCACTTGTCTTATTGCCTTGTGAAGGTTTTCCACTTGGTGCTAGATTGTGTGGTAATAATGACAAAGTCTCAATTCTACCAAAATAAGCAAGCATGCAAAATTATATGCAAGCATCACCAATGGATATTGAGCATTCATAGAAACCTCAAATTTTGAATCCAAGAACCTTGCTTACTTTTCAACTAAATGTTAAAAATATTCAAAAGAATGTACAAGCTTGAACACAAACTTACAATATTAATTGTAGTTAACTAACATGACACATTAAAACAGAATCAAGTTAAAAAGGCTAGCAAGGAATCCCATTGTCAATTTTTACTATACATCCCTCTAATTCCGGGGGTCATCTTTGCAACTTTTTATATTATAGTTTCTCCTATACAACCACCTCCTAAAAAAATAATGAAATTTTGAATTGCATTAAGCTTTAAAATTGGAATAATTATTTGATTATTTAAAGAACTTTGAAAGAAGGTGAAGCTAAGTAGAGAGCCAGTTTGTATAAACTAAATTTTTTATACAAAAGTTACATATTCAAGTATTAGACACATCCTTTGATGATAAACAATCGATAACCATGTTTTCTATGTATGTGATTATTGACCTTCTAACTAAAATATACATATCTTAACCCTCGATTTACTAATCAAAAGATATAAAAGGTCACCCTTTTTGGGTGCCATCAACTTTCTTTTCAATCTCAGTGCAACACATCTTATGCTACTAAAGCTACAAAAATGTGTTCTAAAGTTGAAGACACCGATAATAAAATTCAAACAAATTGTTACATGTTCTTGAATAATGAAGACACCAAAAACTTGGGATCTAGTTGACCAATGAACATGCACAATATTTGTCACCTAAAAATCATTCTAAATAAACTGATGTGCATACTTCCAATTTTAAAAAAAGATAACTAAAAAAAATCGATTTAGCATTTCAAGATATTGGTCGAGTTGTAAATACATTGTTGTAGTTTTCATGATTGATAGTTCTATTAACAAGATCTCTAATGGAAATGGTCTATTCACACAGTAAATCACTTTCAAACTGTTGTTGGAATTTTTTTTCATTAATAGGTGAAAAATGACGTTTATTTTTATTATAAATCTAGTGCTTCCTTGAAAATGTGCATGGTTGTTATATATAGTGGTTTTTCTAACCTTCTATATGAATGTCTTGTTTGTTACTCATATTCACTTTTCTAGTATTGGTTGGAAACAAAACAAAGCCAACATTGGATAAACAGTAGATGTTAATTCTTCGGCACTTAAGAAAATGTTTTTACAACCACTACCATAAAATAGTGTTGGAAAACAATGCTTTTCTAAAATTTATTGGAAAAATAAGCCTTATGTGAACACCATGAGTCCATTAATACCATGTCTAATTTCAAAGAAAATGAAAAGTTTATTGATAATGCCATTTAGATTTGGTTGAATCTCAAATGTTATAAATATAGAGATGCCAATTGTGATTGAAACATTAGATGATCATCCATACAAGCCATTGTCTCCATCACATTTGGTTATAAATATAGAAATGCCAATTGTGTTTGAAGCATTATATGTGTTGATTTTTCAATAAGCTAGGTTAAGCATGAAGTTCATTCCATTTTAGCATTTAACTTAACCATAGACAATAATGTTGCAGCAACCAAGATCACAAGAAGAAACACCATGCACAAGAACACAAGAAGTGTCTTGGGAAACCCTTCTCAACAAGGGAAGAAAACCTAGCCAAATCCTTTGCTATATTCTTCAAGAGAAAGACCTTCACCAGCAAGAAAGACCTAGCACACAAGAGGGTGCTCAAACCCTAGAAGACTAGTGCCCAAGAGAGGTGCACACTTTTCGCAAGTAAATGTACTTGCTGAAATTTCCAAACTCACATGAAGGATGTGTTTCCACAATGGGGATTTTACCTTTACTTATACTAACCTAAACCTATCAACAAAAGTGTCTATTGGCTCAACAGGGCCAACCTCTCTAAGTCACGTTATAATAATAATTATTATTATATTGTAATTAATATTAACCAGATTAATTATCTTTTACATTTATTATTAATTACATTAAGGTGGGGCCGACCTGTACCCTTTACATTACAATTAGGGTTACAGGCAGGTCTGAATCTTGAACAACATATAGTAAGGGATTTGATACACCCACTAGTGCTCATCCACTAGGGGCGCATCCATAGGGATGTCATATCTCTAGCTCACTGCATTACACAAAAGAACCAGATCTTCACATGTTCACCTGTGCTCGTCCACAGGCACGTCCACTCTACAGATCTTCTTTCCCACTACCTTACACAATAGAATCATCTGGAGTTTTCTCATCAACTCTGCTGCTTAGAGGAGGCTAATACATCATCTTCATTTATGTTCACATGATGATGCACCCAACACTTTGGGATTTCACACGTTCACCTTGTGCTCAATCACAAGCATGTCTAACTCAACAGATTGCCTTTCCCACTGGATAATCATTTGGATTTCTACTCAACTCTCTGAATGGAGGAGGTCATCTTTACGTTCTAGCTCTGTCTCAGGCGGGAAAAATGTACCCTTCTTAGGGGCTTTCTCTCAGGTTTGTAAGCTGAGAGAAAGACTCACATAGTTGCAATGATCCACATCTCACAGGTTTGTAAGCCAAAGAATGTCTCACATAGCTGCAATAATCAATACTCCCTCTGAGCTAGGGAGGCATTCTTCATCATGCCAAGTCTCACACAAATGTACTCTGAATTTTGTCTTGGCTGGAGTCATCAATACTCCCTCTCAACTGGGAAGGTATTCTTCACCAAGTTAGTTTGGTGAAGATGTCTCAATCTACTCATGTGTAGGAAGGTATTGCATGTGTACGATTTTCCTCTGCATCATATCTCTGATATAAGAATATTTCACCTCCTCGTGTTTTGATTCATTAGGAAACACTGGGTTTTCAAGGATCTTTATACACGACTCTTGGTTATCATCATAGGATCCATCTCATGGTCAAGAAAATCCGTGAGAAGCTTGTGAAGCCACATTGCTTTGCACACTCACTGCTATATACTATGCCTTTGTGGTACTCAAGGACATAGAGTTTTGTTTCCTGCTGCTTCGAGAAACCATGGTAAACTTTATGGTAGAATATCAACCGGATGTGCTCTTTTGGTCCACTGTACTTTCTACTCAATCTGAATCGACATATTCTGCAAACTCAAGTTCACTCTAGAGGTATACCTCAAGCCATATCCAACTGTTCCTTGTGTATATATCTTAATACATGTTTTGTTGTTGTCTAGTGAGTCTGTCTAGGTTGACTCATGAAATGACATACACTGCATGGCATGAATCAAGTCTGGTGTTAACCAAATACATCAGTGATCCAATCAGTTGTGGATGAGTCTCGTCTGAATCATCATCAATCTTCTTCTTTTAAATTCATCACGGTGGATTTTGCATTCTGTCATACTTGAACTTCTTTAATATTTTCATTATATATTTTCCTTAACTTAGGAAAATCTCATTGGTCCTTTGTCATACTTCTTGTCCCAAGAAGTAGTGCATCATACTCAGATTCTTCATCTCAAATTCATAAGTCAATGATTATTTGTATCCAAAAACAAGGCTTTTTGAATAGGTCATCATAATCAAGCTCTCGTCATCAATGTTGTAATAATATAGGTTTGGATCAACAACACTCTTGTTGAAATCCAAACTCATCAAGAATCTATCTATCTGATATAGTTTCCAACTCATGGATGGTGTTACGGATGTAAGTGTATCGGGTTTACTGGATCAAGTGTCTCATCATAGACAACTCCCTCTGTTTGTGAGAAACCTCTGGCTATAGATCTTGTTTTGTATTTCTCGACACTTCCATCAGCTGCATGCTTGATCTTATAGATCCATTTGGAAGTTATCACAGACTTCCCTTCTGGTCCCTAAATAATATCTTATACATCATTCTTTAAGATATACTGGTATTCTTCTGTTATGGCATCTTGCCATACCTGTTCTCCTGTTGCTTCTCTGAGACAAGAAGGCTCAACATCAATGAAGTGGCTCATGACTGGAGGATAGCTCGAAAATATCTTTTTCTTTCTTGGGATGTGCCTTGAGAGGCTTGTATGTTTCTCTGCCTCTTGCAGAGTGAGTCTAGATAGGCATTTTATGCCCTATCGCAATATCTCTGAACATGTCAACTGGAGAAACTGGATAACCTAGAGTAATGCATGTCTCTCTCTGAATTGTTGAAGGGGGAGAAGGTATTGTCTCACTGTCAATCTTTATATGAGATTCTCTGGGTCTTTGAAAGATTGTCTCTTCTTCAAGGACAACATCTTTGCTTGTCTCAATCTGTCTTTGACTAGGGATGTCGATCTGGGATGTCTTTGAAGATTCATTGTATCCTTTCTTCCTAAAGGATCTAGCTTGGACTTCTTTTCTTTGGGTACATGATAATACATTGGGCACCCAAATAACCTGAAGTGTTCAATCTCAAGCTTCGTCTAGTGAAGAATTATTCGGGAGTTATGTTTTTCAAAGTCTGGTGAAGACTCTTGTTCTGCACATATACTGTGTCATGCATGCTTCTGCCCATGGAATCATAGAAGGCTTCTGATCATGCATTATTTGTGATCTGAAAATAGAAGGCTGACTTGTTATGCTATGCAAGCACCCCTACTTCATTAAAATAAACTTTACAGGACCTTGCTTCATGTGTATAAATATGCAAAATAAACTTATGTGTTAAGTTAATGTATCTTCTTGTAAATGCTTATGTGTGAGCAAATGTTTCTTTAGATGGTTAGATATGTACTTTAAACACATACACAGCAACAATACTTGCAGCAAATAAACCATCAAATGCACAACAAGAACAAGATGATAAAGGAGTTCA
>ML803014.1:216892-274921 GCA_009831015.1 Picea engelmannii
TGGGTAACCTCTAACCAACACTTGTACATCAAAAAAAAACCATAATGGCCACATACAAAGAAATCATTACACTTTGGGCACATCAGAGTGGTCATATCTTGGGAAACAATATAGGGTATTCTGCAGAGAATCTGGGGTGTAGCATAGCTTCATCCTCTTTATCAAGAGGAATAGACTCGCCTCTAGGATATCATAGAAGCTAGTTGCAATGCATAGTGCCCTACATCTTGCACATAGGAAGACACCAAAGTATTGGAGGGGACCGATGACACAATGGGACGTGGATCCAGAGGATGGTGCACAAATAGATGAGGATGGACTAGATGAGCTGCAACATGGTTTGGTTGGTGTGTCATTGGTAACCCATGAGAGTGACTCTGACTACGATAGAGACATTTCGATTGATGGTCCTAATGACCTTATGCAATAGATGGATGTAGAGGACCAATCAATGAGATTGAATCCTTGATGCTCATTTTATTTTCAATGTTCATTGCCCATTGTTAATTTTCAGTTTTGAGTCTTGACTCTAGATATTGATGACCTTGGGCCAAGTCTTTAACTTGTCACTCTTTACTAGTTTTTATTTTGAGTAATTTCAATTTACTATTTTAGGCTTTATTATCTACTATTTTGCTTAGTACTAATTAAATTCTAGAATGATGAATGATGAATTTAAATCAATATATCAATATTTTACTATTTCTATTTCATTTATGATTTATGAATCAATGTACTTCATTATTGAATTTGAATTTGAATCACGTTTATATCATCTACAAATTTGAATTTAGTATCATTTCATTGTTTCTTATTTAGTATTTACATTGCGCAATGATAAATTTGCATGGGATTAATTGTTATTGTTGATATTTTATCATTATTATTTTTATTTTTATATTTTTAGAGATGGGGACCCCTATGCTAGGGAACCCAATGTCCCCCTATCCCTCGTTTCCCTAAAATTTAGGGGTGCTTTCGCACGTCCCCCCTATGTGTCTACCCGCTCCCATGCTCCCCTATCCCAAAAACTTGGTGGAACATTGGACATAAGTGGTTGGATGTTGATCTAGATGCAAAGGCACACTAAAAAGATTAGGTTGAGCCAAAACAAAGCTCACAATGGAAGATTAAAAAAAGGAGAGAATGGCTTCCTCAAAACTATGTTTTTCATTGTATTACACAATAATTATTTATAATACAAGTCTATGACAAAATTGGAGATGGATGTTAAGAACATATCCTCAACTTTCTATAAACTAGACTTGGTAATAAAAATAACTCCTCACATGAGGATTGCTAAAAATAGTTGATGTCTAAAAAGAGAATTATTAATAATAAGAATGTGAAATAAACTAGACCCTATGTATGTCTTACCATGCCTTGTAATGTTTCCCTAGGCCAACCTGAATATGGTCAACATGGACGATTGACTAGTATATATACATGTGAAATGGACTTCATTTATACCACACCTTCATTTGATAATCGAAAAATGTGAGGATTTAAATTCCATAACTTTGACATAAAAGTTTAAAATATGTCGTATGAAATTCATGGTCTCATAAAAAGATGTATGCATGTTTGTAGGCTGAAATCAATTTTGATTCCTCTGCCAAAAGATAGAACTCTCTACAGTTAATGTGGTACTTGTTCATCTTTATACATTTACTTTTTAATTAGGTTTACATGATTTCATCTATTATTCTTTTTGGTAAGAAGAAAGGATTATTTTCATAAATGCATCATTATAAGCCTTTGTTCTAGCCTTAGAATTGGTCATCACAAGTTTGTATTGGCTCATTTATTATTTTTTTGGTAAGATCAAAGGATTATTTTCATAAATGCATCATTATAAGCTTTAGTTTTATCCTTAGAATCGGTCATCACAAGTTTGTATTGGCTATGCGTTTGCACTGATGTAAAGTTCCATATAATTATTTACATCGGATTTGGATACAATAACTTACATTACATGATGTCGGAAATAAACACATTGCATTGTACTAGAATCTAGTAACTCTGAATGGGGATGCTGCTAAATATACAAATACTTTTCATTTTTTTCACTATAAGGACAAGTATCGATAAACATGCCAACTTGGTGGTGCCATAGTTTATTGAACCATGTCCATGTTTGACTTTTGCTACATGAATCATGTTGATTAATGCCAAATGCTACTGACCATGCATGACATTATAAACATGCCAACTTGGTGGTGCCATAGTTTATTGAACCATGTCCATGTTTGACTTTTGCTACATGAATCATGTTGATTAATGCCAAATGCTACTGACCATGCATGACATTTTTCACATATGAGATTTGTTATTGGGCATGCTTTATCCCCTAACTTTATGTACATAGTATGATGGATATATCACTAGGTACCACTAAAGTCTAATTAGGATGCATTGATCTTGTATGATATGCTAACATGTCTCTCTCTATAAATATAGGTAGTCTCAAGAGTTAGTTTTGTTGGAAATTGGATTCAATGTTCTCGTGAATTTCATGACATGGATTAACTCTCTCTCGTGGATCCTAACTCTGGCGATTGTGGCGGAGATTAATGCTTGTGGGTTTCGGTCTAACGACAATCGTAATCCAACAAATGTTATCAGAGCAACAAGTCTCGAGTTCGAAACTCGCCCAACACGCATTAGGGGGGAGATTGTTGGAGATTGGGTTCAACGCTTCCCGCAAGTTTCGTGACATGGGTTAACCCCCCTCTCGTGGATCCTAACTCTGGGGATTGTGGCAGAGATTAATGCCTGCAGGTTTTGGTCTAACGACAATCGTAGTCCAACAAGTTCAATTGGACCATTGGCTAAAGGTATGTTGTCGAGTCCCTTGGGGTTGTCAATGGCTAGCAGTTGATACCATCCTCCATCCAGTTATGGAAGAGGGGGTAATCCCATGAAGTTTTTCTTCGAAATATATTGCTGTATTGCAGGGAATTAGAAAGAAATGTTTTGACCCAGTTAAAAGATTTGTGGTGATGATGATTATCATCTATGGAGACCGACTTTAGTCTATCCCCAGGCATTTTACTGAATTTTGGTTTTGCAACGCTCCTATATTTGGAAAAACAAGTTGCCAATTTGAATTTCCCCGTGGTAAAAATTTATTCTGGCATGAGGAATTTGTTGAAAATATTCTACAATGGGTTTAGAAGATACAATTAAATGTTTAAAGCTACTTCATTTCACTATACAACTATACAAGTTATTTGTAGACTGAATCTGTCTGAGAAATAGTTATGAAGAGTTGTTGTTTGTACATATTTCAATCATTGAACTATGGTGACTATGACCTGATATTTCATGTGTAACTTGAGTTTCATTTCACTATACAACTATACAAGTTATTTGTAGACTGAATCTGTCTGAGAAATAGTTATGAAGAGTTGTTGTTTGTACATATTTCAATCATTGAACTATGGTGACTATGACCTGATATTTCATGTGTAACTTGAGTTTCAGGCTGAAGAGCAGTACCTAAAGGATGATATGATTGTGCTTCCTATTCAAATAAATGGAAAAACTCGAGGAAAACTACAAATTCCAGAAGGATCCGGGGAGGATGAAGCTTTTGCGGCTGTGGTTCAAGATGAACATTTTGAAAAGTACTTGAGTGGCAACACAATAAGCAAAAAGATATATGTCCCCGGGAGAATTTTGAATATTATTGTTCAGCGAAATAAATAGTTGTTTGAAATTAGCGCATTTTTGTCCTTGAAAATCGTTTAAATCGTTCTTTGAATAAAGATGATGGTTAGTATTGATATTCTTTGATGTGACCAGGGTACACCAAATAGACCATGCAACGAGCAAGCAGACCATAGAAGCATGGTTCGGTAATTGTATCAATTCTATTGTATAATAATGTTACATTTAGTTCTAATGTTGTATTTTTTATGCTTCTCTCCCATTGTCCTATTTTTACATGAATGAAATTATCTTATCTCTAATCTGCGTATTCCCACTTCACCAGATTATGAGGCCAACATATTAATCTTTTGTCAATATTCCATGTAGATTTAAGAGCATGTATATTGCCGTCTTCTAGATCGGAAAATGATTCCTCATAGCCTTGATTCTGTTCTATATAATGTTGATGATAAAGCTGCAAGAAATCTAGTTTCAAAGGATTTATTATGTCTCGACTCTCGATGAAATGCTTGACATATCTATCCATCAATTTAGCAATAAAAATAATTCCAACTTCGTTCTAGCTATAGTCCTTTAAACCATGATAAGATTTGGTGATATAGGTTTTTGGTGTACATATATTCACAGTAGAATCCGAAATTCAATGAATATTTGATGTAGTATGGATATGATCAAGTTAACTAAATACCTAAAAATATTTACAATTTAATATTTTTGAAGATGGATTAAACATTATTATGTGTTTTGAAATATATTTAAATGTTTGAATTTCATGCTATAGTTTAGTCCAATTCAACTTTGTTCATTTGTTAAGATAAGAGTGGAAGTTCAACAGTTTAACTTGAACATTTTAACCATTTTGTTATTTTCATGTTATAGTTTAACTTTGAATGATTCAACTATTCATTAATTGTTAATATAAGAGTGGAACTAGAATAGTAGCATAGCCAATGATAACTCATATTATTTTTAACTTTACCATCACAAGACAATGGCCAAATTCATGAATCTTTGACGCATATGTTTTTTCATATAAATAGACATAAAATCAAATGGCATAAGAGTGATTTTATAGAGCAATACAAAGTAAAGAATTGACACACAAAAACATAGGAATCTTTTCAAACAAAATTGTGACTATTGTTACATGTAATATTTTGAATGAACATTGGAAGAAAATATATACAATGAGGCCATGAGCCTAGACTTTTATGTTACACACTTAATTTAATTTGTACTTTTATGTTACACACTTAGATGTTAAACTGTATTTTCATAGTAGTCATTTTCATGTGACTATCGATGGAATGAGGATGATCACATCATGTATATACACATGTCAAGTTGTTATATCATATGTTATGTTTCAAGTTGCTTACAATGAAGAATGAATGTTACTTAAAATTTTCGAATGGGTCTACGTATATTTTTAAATTTTCTAAAATTTGAAACATGCGCATTTCTGTACCTATGTCTACTTCTGTATTTATTTCATCTAGTTGATGTTGATCTATATAAGAAAGTTAGAATGGATTATCATCAATTCCATATAGACATGCAAATATCATGTTATGTTTTCCTTATAGTATCTTTTATTTTGGAAAATGGATAAAAAGAAGGGAAATTAGGACTTGTGTGTAGATATTAGAAAAATAAATTTAAATTCACTCTTTTATTCACTGGAACAAAGATAATCTTTCAATTTGATTTTTCCACAATTATCAAAATAAAAACATTTGTAAAACAATATGATAGTAGAGAGTTGAAATCTCGATTTCTATATTTGAAGTGAGATGTTAATTTTTCAATCCTCAATCAATTATTGACAATATCTAGTTCATGGAATAAAATAATATATTATTTAAATCAAACTTATTGATGCACAAATTCAATTGTGGTGCATCAAATTTAAATGGGGTTGGTTCTCTATTGTTAGTCAATGTCAATAGGCAACTCAATAATTGGTATTTGGATTAGTGTGAGTGCTTGTTAAAGTCATGGATGCAACCAAATGTGATGGAGACAAAGGCTTGTATGGATGATCATCTTGTTGATGATTGTAGCTATGTGAGACATTCTCCAGCTTACAAACCTGTGATATGTGGATCATTGTAACTATGTGAGTCTTTCTCTCAGCTTACAAACCTGAGAGAAAGCCCCTAAGAAGGGTACGTGGTTCTTGTCTGAGACAGAGTTGGAACATAGAGATGACCTCCTCCATTTAGAGAGTTGAGAATAACTCCATATGATTATCTAGTGGGAAAGGCGTCTGTTGAGTTAGACGTGCATGTGGTTGAGCACAAGGTGAACATGTGAAATCCCAAAGTGTTGGGTGCATCGCCATGTGAACAGAAATGAAGATGATGCATTAACCTCCTTTGAGTAGTAGAGTTGACGAGAAAACTCTAGATGATTCTCCTGTGTGAGGCAGTGGGAAAGAAGATCTGTAGAGTGGACGTGCCTGTGGACGAGCACAGGTGAACGTGTGGAGATCTGGTTCTTCTATGTAATGTAGTGAGCTAGAGATATGACATCCCTATGGATGTTCCCCTAGTGGATGAGCACTAGTGGGTGTATCAAATGCCTTGCTATATGTTGTTCAAGAGTCCGACCTGCTTGTAACCCTAATTGTAATGTAAAGGGTACAGGTCAGCCCACCTTAATATAATTAATAATAAATGTAAAAGATAATTAATCTGATTAATATTAATTATAATATAATAATAATAATAATAAGTATAATGTTACTTAGAGAGGTCGGCCCTGTTGAGCCAATAGACATTTCTGTTGACAGGTTTAGGTTAGTATAAGTAAAGGTAAAATCCCCATTGTGGAAACACATCCTTCATGTGAGTTTGGAAATTTCAGCAAGTACATTTACTTGGGAAAAGTGCACACCTCTCTTGGGCGCTAATCTTCTAGGGTTTGAGCACCCTCTTGTGTGCTAGGCTTTTCTTGGTGGTGAAGGTCTTTCTCTTGAAGAATATAGCAAAGGATTTGGCTGAGTTTTCTTCCCTTGTTGAGAAGGGTTTCCTAGGATACTTCTTGTGTTCTTGTGCATGGTGTTTCTTCTTGTGATCTTGGTTGTTGCAACATTATTTTCTATGGTTAAGTTAAGTGTTAAAATGGAATGAACTTCATGCTTAACCTAGCTTATTGAAAAATCAACATGGTATCAGAGCATAGGTCTTGAAAGAACCCATTGCAGAAGCATCTACCAAGTCTCATCTCTCTCTTCTGCAAAACTGTACAACCCTCCTAGGGTTTTGATAAATTTCGTACGACCTACTTCTTTGAGGAGTTTCAACACTTGTCACCTGGATGTTGGGGCTAAAAAGTGCATAGGAGTGTACGACCTCCTTCAACACACCTCCAACAAGCTTCAAATTGTATTTTCGAGCATTTTGACTTTTTGGCCCTAGGGTTTCTAGGGTTTCACTAATTTCTGCAGAAATTTCAGAATTAGGGTTTCTGCAACTCATTAAAGGAGCTCTTCAGCTCACCAGTGTTCTCCTATATTTCAAAAGCTTTATTGTTGGCAGTCATAAGTCCAATAAAACCTAAAAGTGTTCGCCTAGCCTAGCCTAGCCATTAGGTTTTCTAGCCCAGTTGACAAGGGTTTGTGAAGAATCTAAAATTATGATGAACAAGAACTATGATGGAAGATAAGCCTGATGGATCAAGCAACTTCAAGTTCCTAGAAGACAAGACTTTGGAGGAATGCTTATTGTGGGTAATACAAAAGGGTGACTACCTTCTTCATGAAGATGTCAAACGATAGAGATCAGCCAGGTGCCATTGGAGAAATCATATCAGCACCCTCAGGTATGCATTTGTATATATATTATTTGTATCGTTGTCATAAGGGTAATTGCAGGAGGAAGGAAACTTTGTTGAAGTCATGGATCTAGAGGGATCTTAGTGCATTCAGAGGAACAACACACTAGAAGTGAAGACTCCAGGTTTGATTGTTGTAATTGTCATTCCTATAATCTATATTTATAAATTTTGCTACATTACAAGCAGTGGTTGTAGTTGTGACAACAATCCTTAAATTGTTTTGATTCTATAGATGTACTCATTATTCTCCTTTAGGAGATATTCTTGTTTTGGTTCCTCTTGTCTTCTTGTTCTAGACAGGTTAAAGAACAAAGGAAGATGTTTATCCTTCAGAGGGAGTCACTTGACTCAGAAGGAGTCAAAACTAGTTGAGAAAGAGGAAGAATAGAACCACCATTGAGGCAACCAAATAATGCATGATAAGAAGCCTTCTATGATTCCATGGGCAGAAGCATGCATGACACAGTATATGTGTAGAACAAGAGTCTTCACCAGACTTTGAAAAACATAACTCCCGAAGAATTCTTCACTGGAATGAAGCATGAGATTGAACACTTTAGGTTATTTGGGTGCCCAGTGTCTTTTCATGTACCCAAAGAAAAGAAGTCCAAGCTAGATCCTTTAGGAAAAAAGGATACAATGAATCTTCAAAGACATCCCAAATCGACATCCCTAGTTAGAGACAGATTGAGACAAGCATAGATGTTGTCCTTAAAGAAGAGACAATCTTTCAAAGACCCAGAGAATCTCAGATAAAGATTGACAGTGAGACAATACCTTCTCCCCCTTCAACAATTCAGAGAGAGACATGCATTACTCCAGGTTATCCAGTTTCTCCAGTTGACATGTTCAGAGATATTGTAGTAGGGCATAAAATGCCTATCTAGACTCACTCTGCAAGAGGCTGAGAAACATACAAGCCTCTCAAGGCACATCCCAAGAAAGCACAAGAGATTTTCGAGCTATCCTTCAGTCATGAGCCACTTCATTGATGTTGAGCCTCCTTGTCTTAGAGAAGCAACAGGAGAACAGGTATGGCAAGATGCCATAACAAAAGAATACCAATATATCTTAAAGAATGATGTACAAGATATTATTCAGGGACCAGAAGAGAATTCTGTGATAACTTCCAAATGGATCTATAAGATCAATCATGCAGCTGATGGAAGTGTCGAGAAATACAAAATAAGATCTATAGCCAGAGGTTTCTCACAAACAAAGGGAGTTGTCTATGATGAGACACTTGATCCAGTAAACTCGATACACTTCCATCCGTAATACTATCCATGAGTTGGAAACTATATCAGATAGATAGATTCTTGATGAGTTTGTATTTCATCAAGAGTGTTGTTGATCCAAACCTATATTA
This sequence comes from Picea engelmannii, assembly GCA_009831015.1. Classification (NCBI taxonomy): domain Eukaryota; kingdom Viridiplantae; phylum Streptophyta; class Pinopsida; order Pinales; family Pinaceae; genus Picea; species Picea engelmannii. The sequence goes on from ML803014.1 coordinate 225,777, forward strand.
TTACAGCATTGATGACGAGAGCCTGATTTTGATGACCTAATCAGAAAGCCTTGTTTTTGGATACAAGTAATCATTGACTTATGAATTTGAGATGAAGAATCTGAGTATGATGCACTACTTATTGGGACAAGAAGTATGACAGAGGACCAATGAGATTTTCCTAAGTTAAGGAAAATATATAATGAAAATATTAAAGAAGTTCAAGTATGACAGAATGCAAAATCCACCGTGATGAACTTAAAAGAAGAAGATTGATGAAGATTCAAACGAGACTGATCCACAACTGATTGGATCACTGATGTATCTGGTTAACACCAGACTTGATTCATGCCATGCAGTGCATGTCATTTCATGAGTCAACCTAGACAGACTCACTAGACAACAACAAAACATGTATTGAGATATATACACAAGGCACAGTTGGATATGGTCTGAGATATGCCTCCAGAGTGAACTTGAGTCTGCAGAATATGCCGATTCAGATTGAGCAGAAAGTACAGTGGACCAGAAGAGCACATCCGGTTGATGTTCTACCATAAAGTTTGCCATGGTTTCCCGAAGCAGCAAGAAACAAAACTCTGTGGCCTTGAGTACCACAAAGGCAGAGTATATAGCAGTGAGTGTGCGAAGCAATGTGGCTTCACAAGCTTCTCATAGATTTTCTTGACCATGAGATGGATCCTATATAAAGATCCTTGAAAACCTAGTGTTTCCTGATGAATCGAAACACGACGAGGTGAAATATTCTTATATCAGAGATATGATGCAGAGGAAAATCGTACACATGCAGTACCTTCCTACACATGAGCAGATTGCAGACATCTTCACCAAACTAACTTGGTGAAGAATACCTTCCCAGTTGAGAGGGAGTATTGATGACTCCAGTCAAGAAAAAATTCAGAGTACATTTGTGTGAGACTTGGCATGATGAAGAATGCCTCCCTAGCTCAGAGGGAGTGTTGATGATTGCAGCTATGTGAGACATTCTCCAGCTTACAAACCTGTGAGATGTGGATCATTGCAGCTATGTGAATCTTTCTCTCAGCTTACAAACCTGAGAGAAATCCCCTAAGAAGGGTACATGTTTCCTGCTTGAGACAGAGCTAGAACGTAAAGATGACCTCCTCCATTCAAAGAGTTGAGCAGAAATCTAGATGATTATCTAGTGGGAAAGGCGATCTGTTGAGTTAGACGTGCTTGTGATTGAGCACAAGGTGAACGTGTGAAATCCCAAAGTGTTGGGTGCATCATCATGTGAACATAAATGAAGATGATGTATTAGCTTCCTCTGAGCAGCATAGTTGATGAGAAAAATCCAGATGATTCTACTGTGTAAGGTAGTGGGAAAGAAGATCTGTAGAGTGGACGTGCATGTGGACGAGCACAGGTGAACGTGTGAAGATCTGGTTCTTTTGTGTAATGCAGTGAGCCAGAGATATGACATCCCTATGGATGCGCCCCCAGTGGATGAGCACTAGTGGGTGTATCAGATCCCTTGCTATATGTTGTTCAAGAGTCAGACCTGCCTGTAACCCTAATTGTAATGTAAAGGGTACAGGTCGGCCCCACCTTAATGTAATTAATAATAAATGTAAAAGATAATTAATTTGGTTAATATTAAGTACAATATAATAATTATTATTATTATAATGTGACTTAGAGAGGTCGGCCCTGTTGAGCCAATAGACACTTTTGTTGACAGGTTTAGGTTAGTATAAGTAAAGGTAAAATCCCCATTGTGGAAACATATCCTTCATGTGAGTTTGGAAATTTCAGCAAGTACATTTACTTGGGAAAAGTGTGCACCTCTCTCGGGCACTAGTCTTCTAGGATTTGAGCACCCTCTTGTGTGCTAGGTCTTTCTTGGTGGTGAAGGACTTTCTCTTGAAGAATATAGCAAAGGATTTGGCTGGGTTTTCTTTCCTTGTTGAGAAGGGTTTCCCAAGACACTTCTTGTGTTCTTGTGCATGGTGTTTCTTCTTGTGATCTTGGTTGCTGCAACATTATTGTCTATGGTTAAGTTAAATGCTAAAATGGAATGAACTTCATGCTTAACCTAGCTTATTGAAAAATCAACACATCTAATGCTTGAAACACAATTGGCATTTCTATATTTATAACCAAATGTGATGGAGACAATGGCTTGTATGGATGATCATCTAATGTTTCAAACACAATTGGCATCTCTATATTTATAACATTTGAGATTCAACCAAATCTAAATGGCATTATCAATAAACTTTTCATTTGCTTTGAAATTAGACATGATATTAATGGACTCATGGTGTTCACATAAGGCTTATTTTTCCAATAAATTTTAGAAAAGCATTGTTTTCCAACACTATTTTATGGTAGTGGTTGTAAAAACATTTTCTTAGGTGTCGAAGAATTAACATCTACTGTTTATCCAATGTTGGCTTTGTTTTGTTTCCAACCAATACTAGAAAAGTGAATATGAGTAGCAAACAAGACATTCATATAGAAGGTTAGAAAAATCACTATATATAACAACCATGCACATTTTCAAGGAAGCACTAGATTTACAATAAAAATAAACATCATTTTTCACCTATTAATGAAAAAAAATTCCAACAATAGTTTGAAAGTGATTTACTATGTGAATAGACCATTTCCATGAGAGATCTTGTTAATAGAGCTATCAATCATGAAAACTACAACAATGTATTTGCAACTCGACCAATATCTTGAATTGCTAAATCGATTTTTTTTAGTTATCTTTTTTAAAATTGGAAGTATGCACATCACTTTATTTAGAATGATTTTTAGGTGACAAATATTGTGCATGTTCATTGGTCAACTAGATCCCAAGTTTTTGTTGTCTTCATTATTCAAGAACATGTAACAATTTGTTTGAATTTTATTATCAGCGTCTTCAACTTTAGAACACATTTTTGTAGCTTTAGTAGCATAAGACGTGTTGCACTAAGAATGAAAAGAAAGTTGATGGCACCCAAAAAGGGTGACCTTTTATATCTTTTCATTAGTAAATTGAGGGTTAAGATATATCTATTTTAGTTAGAAGGTCAATAATCACATACATAGAAAACATGGTTATCAATTGTTTATCATCAAAGGATGTGTCTAATACTTGAATATGTAACTTTTGTATAAAAAATTTAGTTTATACAAAATGACTCTCTACTTAGCTTCACATTCTTTCAAAGTTCTTTAAATAATCAAATAATTATTCCAATTTTAAAGCTTAATGCAATTCAAAATTTCATTATTTTTTTAGGAGGTGGTTGTATAGGAGAAACTATAATATAAAAGTTGCAAAGATGATCCCTGGAATTAGAGATATGTATAGTAAAAATTTACAATGGGATTCCTTGCTAGCCTTTTTAACTTGATTCTGTTTTAATGTGTCATGTTAGTTAACTACAATTAATATTGTAAGTTTGTGTTCAAGCTTCTACATTCTTTTGAATATTTTTAACATTTAGTTGAAAAGTAAGCAAGGTTCTTGGATTCAAAATTTGAGGTTTCTATGAATGCTCAATATCCATTGGTGATGTTTGCATATAATTTTGCATGCTTGCTTATTTTGGTAGAATTGAGACTTTGTCATTGGTACCACACAATCTAGCACCAAGTGAAAAACCTTCACAAGGCAATAAGACAAGTGGAACATGGAAGATGTCACCACTATCACTTAGGAAACAACCCTCTCTTTAGTGAATGAATAGTATCCAACACAAGGGCAGCTTAGGCAATAGCTTTCAAGGATCCCTAGGCAAGACACAATCAAGTCTAGGGCCCCTTGGGGTGACTACTGACACTACCACCAAGATAAGGATAAGTAAAGTGAAGAAGAGGTGGTGAAGTAAGATAAATTCCAGATTTGGAGTGAAGAGGATTCAAGCCTAGAGAAGAGGCTTTTTAGGTCAAGAGTGAATACAACAAGATCTCCAAACACTAGAGAACAAGAAAATTCCTAAGGATGAGGTGAACATGGAATAAATGTATGAAATATGAGCAGTAAATCAGTTATAATAGTAGTAAGAAAAAAATTACAGCAGTAAAATAGATGATCTCTAATAGTATAGAGGTTATTTCAGCAGTAAAATGAACAATTTTTAGTAGTATTAAATGTAATTTTCAGCAATAATAAATGGTAACACATGAGAGTGACTCTGACTCAGATAGTGACATTTTGATTGATCATCCTAATGACTTTATGCAGTAAATGGATGTAGAGGACCGGTTAATGAGATTGACTCGGTGCTTATTTTATTTTCAATGTTCATTGTCCATTGTTAATTTTCAGTTTTAATTCTTGACTCTAGATATTGATGACCTTAGGCCAAGTCTTTGACTTGTCACTCTTTACTATTTTTTATTTTGAGTAATTTCAATTTACTATTTTAGATTTTATTATCTACTATTTTTCTTAGTTCTAATTAAATTCTAGAATGATGAATGCTAAATTTAAATCAATGTATCAATATTTTACTATTTCTATTTCATTTATTATTTATGAATCAATGTGTTTCGTTATTGAATTTGAATTTGAATCATGTTTATATCATTTACAAATTTGAATTTAGTACCATTTCATTGTTTACTATTCGGTATTTACATTGCACAATGATGAATTTGCATGGGATTAATTGTTGTTGTTAAGATTTTATCATTGTTATTTTTATTTTTATATTTTTAGAGATAGTTACCCCTATGCTAGGGAACCAAACGTCCCCCCATCCCTCATTTCGCTAAGGGGGTGCTTGGTTCTTCCACATGTCCCCCTTGTGTGCCTCCCCACTCCCACACTCCCGTGTCCTGGAAACTTGGTGGAACATTGGCCATAAGTGGTTGGATGTTGATCTAGATGCAAAGGCACACTAAATAAATCAGGTTGAGCCAAAACAAAGCTAGCAATGGAAGATTACAAAAGGGAGAGCATGGCTTCCTCAAAATTGTACTGTGCTTTCCATTGTATTAAACTCAATAATTATTTATAATACAAGTTTGTGAGAAAATTGGAGATGGATGTTAAGAACATATCCTCAACTTCCTATAAAATAGACTTAGTAATAAAAATATCTCCTCACATGAGGATTGCTAAAAAATAGTTGATGTCTAAAAACAAAATTATTAATAATAAGAACTAGAAAAAGACTAGACCCTATGTATTTCTTACCATGCCTTGTATTGTTTTCCTAGGCCAACCTCAACATGGTCAACATGAACGATTGACTAGTATATATACAGGTGAAATGGACTTCATTTATCCGACACCTTCATTTGATAATCGAAAAATGGGAGGATTTTTATTACATAACTTTGACATAAAAGTTTAAAATATGTCGTATGCAAGTCATGGTCTCATAAAAAGATGTATACATGTCTATAGACTGAAATCGATTTTGATTCCTTTGATAAAAGAGACAACTCTTTATAGTTAATGAGGTACTTTTTCATCTTTATACATTTACTTTTGAATTAGGTTTACATGATTTCACCTCTTATTCCTTTTGGTAAGAAGAAAGGATTAGTTTCATAAATGCATCATTATAAGCCTTTGTTCTAGCCTTAGAATTGATCATCACAAATTTGTATTGGCTTCTCTATTATTCTTTTTGGTATGAAGAATTATTTCCATAAATGTATCATTATAAGTGTTAGTTCTACCCTTAGAATTGGCCATCACAAGTTTGTATTGGCTTTATGTTTGCAGTGATGTAAAGTTCCATATAATTATTTACATCTAATTTGGATAAAGTAACTTCCATTACATGATGTCGGGAATATATACATTACATTTTACTATAATCCAAAAACTCTGAATGGAAACGCTACTAAATATACAAATACTTTTCATTTTCTTTTCACTATAAATACAAGTATTGATAAACATGCCAAATTAGTGAAGCCATAGATTATTCAACCATGTCCATGTTTGACTTTTGCTACATGAATCACATTGATGAATGTCAAATGCTATTCACCATGCATGAAATTTTTCACATACGAGATTTGGTATTGGACGTTCTTTATCCCCTAACTTTATGTACCTAATATGATGGATGTATCACCAACTACCACTAAAATCTACTTAGGATGCATTGGTCTTGTATGGTATGCTAATATGTCTCTCTATATATTTATATATAGGTAGTCACAAGAGTTATTTCAATTGGACCATCGGCCAAAGGCATCTTGTTGAGTCCCTTGGGTTGCGAGCAACTAGCAGTTAATACCATCCTCCATCCAGATATGGACGAGGGGGTAATCCCACGAATTTTTTCTTTGAAATATATTGTTGTATTGTAGGGCCTTAGGTAGGAAATGTTTTGACCCAGTTAGAATATTTGGGGTGATGATGATGATTATCATCTACTAAGACCATCTTTAGTCTATCCCCTGTGAGTAGATTACTAAATTTTGGTTTTGCAGTGCTCCCATATTTGAAGAAAAAAAAATGGCAATTTGAATTTCCCTGTGGTAAAAATCTATTCTAGCACGTGGAATCTGTTGAAAATATTATATAATGGGTTCAGAGAATATAATTAAATGCTTAAAGCTACTTCATTTCACTATACAACTATACGTTATTTTTAGACTCAATCTGGCTGAGAAATAGTTCTGAAGAGTTGTTGTCTGTACATATTTCAATCATTGAATTGTGGTGACTATGACTTGATACTTCATGTGTAACTTGAGTTTCAGGCTGAAGAGCAGTACCTAAAGGATGATATGATTGTGCTTCCTATTTAAATAAATGGAAAAACTTGAGGAAAACTACACATTCCAGAAGGATTTGGGGAGGATGAAGCTTTTGCGACTGTGGTTCAAGATGAACAATTTGAAAAGTATTTGAGTGGAAACAAAATAACCAAAAATATATATGTGCCTGGGAGAATTTTGAATATTATTGAAATAGTTGTTTGAAATTAGCACATTTTTGTCCTTGAAAATCATTCTTTGAATAAAGATGATGGTTAGTATTGATATTCTTTGATGTGGCTAGGGTACACCAAATAGACCATGCGACGAACAAGCAAACCATAGAAGCATGGTTCAGTAATTGTATCAATTATGTTGTATAATAATGTTACATTTGATTCTAATGTTGTATTTTTTATGCTTCTCTCCCATTGTCCTGTTTTTACATGAATGGAATTATCTTATCTCTAATATATTCCCACTTCACCAAATTATGAAGCCAACATCTTAATCTTTTGTCAATATTCAGATTTAAAAGCATGTATACTTTCGTCTTCTAGATCGAAAAACAATTCCTCATAGACTTGATTATATTATATATAACGTTGATGGTGAAGTTGTGGGAAATCCAGTTCCAAAGGATTTATTATATATAGACTCTTGATGAAATGTTTGACATATCTACCCATCAGTTTAGCAATGAAAATAATTTTGACTTCATTCTAGCTACAGTCCTCTAAACCATAGTAAAATGTGGCAATATTTTTTTTTTAGATGTGGCAATATTCTTTTTTTGGTGTACATAAATTCACAGTAGAATTCGAAATTCAATCAACATTTGGTATAGTATTGATATGATAAAGTTAACTAAATACCTAAAAATATATACAATTTAATATTTCAAGACAGATTAAACATTATTATGTGTTTTGAAATATATTTAAATGTTTGAACTTCATCATATAGTTTAACCCAAATCAATTGTGTTCATTAAAATTTAATTGTTAAGATAAGAGTGGAAGTTCAACATTTTAACTTGAACATTTTAACCATTTTGTTATGGTCATGTTATAGTTTAATTTTAAATGATTCAACTATTCATTAATTGTTAATATAAGAGTGGAACTAGAATGACAGCATAGCCAAGGGTAAACTCATATTATTTTTAACTTTACCATCACAAGACAATGGCCACATTCGCATATGTTTTTTCATAAATATAGACATAAAATCAAATGGAATAAGAGAATGATTTTGTAGATCAATACAAAGTAAAGAATGGACACAAAAACATAGGAATCATTTTAAACAAATTTGTGGCTATTGTTACATGTAATATTTTGAATGAACATTGGAAGAAAATACATACACCGAGGCCATGAGCCTGGACTTTTAACTTATGATTTGAAATTTATCTATCTCATCTTGTTTCATTTGTACTTTTGTGTTAAACACTTTGGTGTTAAACTCTATTTTCACAGTAGAAATTTTCATGTGACTATTGATGGAATGAGGATGATCATATCCTGTATATACACATTTCAATTTGTTATGCCATATGTTATGTTTCAGATTTGTGATATGTTTCAAGTTGCTTACAATGAAGAATGAATGTTAATTAAACGTTTTGAATGGGTCTACATATATTTTTAAATTTTCTAAAATTTGAAACATAAACATTTCTATACCTATGTTTAATTTTGTATTTATTTCAAATCGTTGATGTTGATCTATATAAGAAAGCTAGAATGGATTATCAACAATTCCATATAGATGTGCAAATATTATGTTATGTTTTCCCTATAAAATCTTTTATTTTGGACAATGGATAAAAAAGAAGGGAAATTAGGACTTATGTGTAGTTAATAGAAAAGAAAATTTAGATTCATTTGTTTATTTCATGGAACAAAGATAGTCTTTCAATTTGATTTTTCCACAATGATCAAAATAGACATATTTGTAAAACAATATGATAGTAGTGAGTTGAAATCTTGATTTCCATGTATAGAGTGAGATGTTCTTTTTTAAATCCTCAATCAATTATTAACAATATCAGTGCATGGAATAAAATAATATATTATTTAAATCAAACTTATTGTTGCATAAATTCAAATGGGGTACATCAAATTCAATAGGGGTTTGTTCTCTATTGTTAGTCGATGCCAATAGGTAGCTCAATAATTGGTATAGTAGAGGTTGGATTAGTATGAGTGCTTGCTAAAGTCATGGTTGCAATCAAATGTGATGGAGACAAAGGTTTGAATGGATGATCATTTAATGTTTCTAATCCAATTGGCATCTCTATATTTATAACATTTGAGATTCCACAGAATCTAAATGGCAATATCAAGAAACTTTACATTTTCTTTGAAATTAGACATGGAATTAATGGACTCATATAGTGTTCACATAAGGCTCATTTTTCCAATAAGTTTTAGAAAAGCATTGTTTTTCAACACTATTTTTCCAATAAGTTCTAGAGAATTTATGTCTACTGTTTATCCAATGTTGGCATTGTTTTGTTTCCAACCAATACTGGAAAAGTAAATGTAAATAGCAAACAAAACATTCAGATAGAAGGTTAGAAAAACCACTGTATATAACAACCATGCACATTTTCAGAGAAGCACTGGATTTATAATAAAAATGAAGGTCATTTTTCACCTATTTATGAAAAAAGAAAATTCCAACAACAATTTGAAAGTGATTTACTATGTGAATAGACCATTACCACTATAGATCTTGTTAATAGAGATATCAATCATGAAAACTACAACAATGTATTTGCAACTAGAGCAATATCTTTAGATGCTAAATCAATTTTTTTAATTATCTTTTTTTAAATTACTAACATTCTGATATGCTTGATATGCCTCGTTAGAAAGCTACCGAGTAGGAGAACATGCTTGAAAATTAATTAAAGATGGATCAATAATAGAAATGACCACACAATTCAAGGAAAATATAGGCACAAATTTGATTAAAAATGGATTGTGCAGTGTTGAGGCAACCATATCTCATGTTCCTGATGGTCAAATCAGGCCTGTGATGGTTCATTGGAAACTTGAAGCAGAGAAGAAGATGGAAGAATATCATTAATCGGATTGACACCATAAACACCTAGAAAAATTCAAGGAACAAAAGCGATACAACTATGCAGAGTCCATGATATTTCCAACCGTTGGAAATGTAATTCGTTAGGGTTACGAACTTGACAGAATGTGAAAAGTTATGAATTTCTAAACAAACGAGATAAAGATAAATGTGGAATCATATTATTCATTAGTATGAACTTGACAGAGTGTGCAAATTTATGAATTTCTAAACAAACAAACGAGATAAAGATAAATGTGGAACCATATTATTCATAGTATGATACATATATTAATACAATTTTGATGACTCTTGGATTCCCGAAATTGAAATAATGAGATATTGGCTTGGTGGATTGCAGTCTTGAGAGAAGACATAGAAGGTGCCCTGATACACGAGCATCCGAGATTTGTGCTCTGCATTAGGCCGAAATCATTATTGAAACTCTATGATATGCTCCTTTATTCACATCATCTGGCACAACATGTCGTCTATGGACTTGTTGTAGCTCTTTTGGCTCGTCCTTTGTCACCTGGGTGTTGAGGAATATATTTCTCGATTGAGTATGAAAGGTTGCATGTTTTCTTACCAGCAAATAACATATCAACACTCATTCTTTCCTACTAATAGATTAAGAATTAAGGTTGATCATTTCTGGTGAGTGGGAGGAATTGGTTTCCTCTGGTGATAGAATCATGCCACTAATTGCTCCGTGAAATGCTATGGAAGCATAATGTCGTCTCCTCCTCAAACTAACTTCCATCTATACAACGCATGGATTGTGAAAGGGCTTACATTAATGGGTCTGTGCTTGATTTACAAGTCTAAAAGGAGATACATATATTGGTGATGTCGCATGTATTCTAATGTGCAATCTATATTCTATATGTTTCTTCATGTTCATCGATCACTATTAGAGACTTTATCACTACATATGCAAATAAGAGCAGTACAAAATTGCAGTTTTTTCTTGTATGAGAAACAACTATTTTTAACATTCTACAATTGAATTGTTTTTGTTGGGAATTTATGAAGAAAGTTGGTGACATCCTTTGAATACCACTTGTTATGGCATCTTGACTGCAACAAAAACAAAATCTACATCACTAGCAACCAATATTTAATAATTTCTTATTGAAAGGACCATCCACATGGATCTGATGAAGATGAAAATGTGGAGCTCTTAATCTCCTTGATGATCTAGAGAAAGAGACTAGTGTTGAAATATCGGTGGAGGAAACAATGAAGGACAAATTTTCCTTTAGGGCTTTGAGAATACTTAGGACCACTTGAGAAAGTACCAAAATAAGACTCTTTCATCCACCGCTCAAATCTAGTCATAAATGACGGTTTGTTTAAGGTTTCCTCTCAACTTTTGTTTTTCTCATTCACTTTTATACTCTCATAGTTTCAACAAGCTTGGGATCCATAGAAGAAGTTTTCCTTAGTGTGTTTCCTTGAATAGTTCACTATGATCTGGTATAATGACAGAGACCAAATTCGAACATGTGACTCATCATTGGCCTCTGACCATAATAGGCTTGTCTTTCTATAAGTTTACTAGAGTTTCTTGTAAACAGGTGCATTTTCGGTAGAATTCGACACCCTCCACTTGCTACTTGCATTTTTGCATTTGATTGTTAAAGGGTGGAATTATAGAAACCCTGTGAGGTATGAGCTATGGCTCAAGTTGAGGAAATATTAGAGTTATTTAACACTCTGATCCTTTCCTCTATGAAAAACAAAATCACCATTGACAAAACTACTGTGTAGTCTGTTGTAACTTGCGTGGTGCATTTTCGGTAGAATTCAACACCCTCCACTTGCTACTTGCATTTTTGCATTTGATTGTTAAAGGGTGGAATTACAGGAAACCCTGTGAGGTATGAGATATGACTCAAGTTGAGGAAATATTAGATTTATTTAACACTCTAATCCTCTCTTCTATGAAAAACAAAATCACCATTGACAAAACTACTATGTAGTCTGTTGTAACTTGCATGCAAGTTTTGCAAGCCAAAGAAATACTGCTGCAAACTCAAACTTAACTTCTTCATCATGCACTTGAACGAAAGAATCTTAGAAAACATTATAAACTATTCCTTTTTTAGAACTCTATTTTTGAAGATGAAGAAGATGATGATTCCTATTTAGACCAACATCCAAGGTAGGAGAAACTTAGTGAAAAAGATTTAGATTCATGTATAGTTCAACTTCCTCTTTCCAAGCCAATCATCATACCTTGTGAAGGAGTGAAGCACAACAACAACATAACTGGTATTGGATATGAAAAGGATGTCACCTTTCATAATCTAGATTACACCAAATTGATCTAGTTCCAGAGTGTTGAACTGCTACAAGAAATTTCATATTCACCTGCTCTAGTTCAAGGGACAATTTTGAAATGCCAACATTGTGTTGGCCACGTTGAAATTCAATGTTTTTATATTCATCATTGTGAGCATTGTGGAAAGAAAAATCATCCTTGAAATAGGTGTTCCGGCAACAATAAATCTGAAAGAGTTAAGAACCACTATGGATGGATAACGTCTTGGCGATGGTCATCAATATCCAAGAATACATCCCATTCATACCATAGAATTCACTCTCGAGTATTGACACATATTGCAGTGAAAGGATTTGCATATTATCTCATTTTACCTGACAGGGGGGAACAACATCAATGATTAACAATCAGGATTCAAGTTCCGAAGTCCCATCAATTGAGCAGTAACAAGCGAGCACGATTGGTTTGTGGATTTCCTTAAACCACCACTTAGTAGAAGACTTACAGCTTCTGCTAGACAATGGTTTGTGGTTTTACTTAAACATCCACTTGGTATAATAATTTCATCTTCTTCTACATCACATTTTATGGTCATCTTAAAACCAACGTTTAATAGCACTTCCAAATAGCAAAAGAAATCACCTTCCAGTTTCTAGCTAACTTATGAAATCTTATGGGAACCATTGAGCCTAGAGTAGGGTTCCATAGTTTGTGGTCTTCCTTAAACCACCATCACCATTTAGCTTTTGGTCGTCCCAAAGCCACCATATTTAGAGAGCATGTTCAGTCATTAGCACCTGGACACTTCGATATTTTAGCTGCACATTTCCATATTTCAGCTCTCTTCTTGGAATCATACACACCTCTTTGGATTAAGGGGGGGAATGTTGGAAACATAATCCATTAGAGTTACAAAATTTACAAAGTGTGAAAATTCAAGTGTGTACGGAGAGTCATCGGGATTCCAAGAGACCTTGGACAATGAGTACAAAGGTCACATTAATGTATATATATGTGAATCATATCATTAATAAATGCAATTCAAGTTTATTTTATTTTGTGATTCCAACACCATTAAATATCACTAATGAATAGCCTATAGAGAGATATTGACTACTCAAGAGTCTTTTTATAACTCTTGTACATTCATTTACATAAATATATGGGAAATTTGAGTAATTTAATGAGACAAAATAAGCAAGTTGAAGATACGTAATTGTTACTTGTTACAAAATGTCAAATGTCTTCCTTGTTTTATAAAAGGAAGACCATTGAATGTAATATGGCACTTTTTCCCCATCATTTTATGGTGATACTATTATCTCATGAATGAAAAGCACAACGGATTTTGAGATCATGACTGTTATTGAATACATGTGGGATTATTCTACATTTGTGTTTGTCATTTAAACCTCTTGAATATTTGACATATGAACTATTTCTATGTGTAGTATTTGAGATGTTTAAGTTGTTATGATTTCTAATGAATACATTGGTAATGTTACAGGTTCACTCTACAAATATTTGTGAATTAATCTGAAACATTATTTCTTTAACATGTTATTGATTGTCATAAATTATTTATGCAATGTAATATACCAGATATAAAATGTATGCAGAACATAAATAAATGCTAGTAATGGTAGAATAACATCAATATAACCATAACATTCACCACAATGACACTGAAATGATATAAGAATAACAACAGAAATAACACTTTGAATCTGAAAGCAATGTTCACGGGCCTCTTCGAGGGGGAAAATTCCAGTTGAGTAGAGCTCTATTACAATAATATCCAAGATAGTGTTCTCATACCCTCGACTCATATTTATACTAAAAAGAAGCATCTAGAGGAAGATCATTCTAGAAGAAGAAGCTTTCATTAGGTCTTCTTACATCCGCCTTATTCTATTTTATTGAAAAGCCTTATTAACATTGACCTTTATTAAATCTGAATATATTGTTCTTCCTATGTGCAATTTAGGACCCTAACATGTCCGCCCCCTTAAAAACAGCCTTGTCCTCGAGGCTTGAGATGAGGAAATTGCTGCAGAATGGTAGCTGGTTCCCAAGTGACGTCTATTGGAGTTGTATCTTTCCACTGGACTAGCACTTCCTTGATGGTTCTCTGACGTAGGCAATTCTCACGCTGGTCCAAAACGGCTTTTGGTTGTATCCAAATGGATCCTTCTTCAACTAACTCTGGAAGGTTGGTTTGAATTTGGCACTTATCTCCAATCACCTTCTTTATGCACAAAACATGAAAAACATCATGTAGCTTCAAATGGTTGGGAAAAGCTAACTGATAGGTGACTTTTCCCACACGCTTGAGCACAGTATAAGGACCATAAAATTTGGGCACTAGCTTCTGAAAATGCTCGACGTTGAGAGAAATTTGCTTGTAAGGTTGCAGTCGAAGAAACTCCTAATCCCCTTCTGCAAATTGACGTTCAGAGTGACCTTGATTTGCTTGTTGCTTCATGCAATTCTGTGCCATGACCAAATTCTCTTTGAGGGTACAGAGAATAGCCTCTCAAGCTGTAAGTGTTAGGTCAACCGCCTGGACCTTCGAGGCACTCGGTAAGTATGAGGGAACTGAAAGTGGCTTCTGTCCATATACTGCTTCAAAAGGAGTCATGCGTGTAGTTGTATGGTATGAAGTGTTGTACCACCATTCAGCTAGGGGTAACCATTGAACCCACTAATTTTACTTTTCCGAGGCAAAACACCTCAAATGTATTTCCAAACACTTATTGACCACTTCCATTTAGCCATCAGTCTAGGGATGATAAGTTGTGCTGAGATGCAATTATGTGCCTTGTATCTTGAACAATTCTTGCCAAAAATTGCTTGTGAAAGTTGGGTCGCGATCAGAAACAATAGAGTGTGGCATTCCATGAAGCTTGAAGACCTAATCCATGAAGATTTGAGCCACCGTGGATGTTGTAAACGGGTGTTGAAGGGCGCAGAAATGAGCATACTTGGAAAGGTGATCAACAACCACCATGATGATGGATTTATTTCCTGATTTGGGTAAGCTGGTAATAAAATCCATAGAGATATCCTTCCAAATAGAAGGTGGAATCGAGAGCGGTTGTAGTGTGCCCAAAGATTTGACTGTTTCTCCCTTGTTGCGTTGACACACGTAACATTCAGCTACAAAATTACAAATGTCCTGATTCATACCATCCCATAAAAAGGAACATTTGACACTGTCATAGGTTTTGGTGAACCCGGAGTGCCCTGTGGTGGGTGTAGCATGAAGCTCAAAAAGTACCATGGATTTAAGCTTTGATTGTTTACTTAAATACAAATGGACTTTGTATCGAAGTTCCTCATGGAGCCAAGAGTACCCTGGGGACGCTGGAGCATTGGACTACAATTGTTGGATCAACTGCAAACTTTTGGGTTCTTGTAGCCATTTCTGGCGAACGACTTGGAGCCAATCTGGTACAATGAATGAAAGAGAAAAAAGGGATCCTTCATCTTCATATTTTCGGGAAAGTGCATCCACAACCACATTGTCTTTTCCTTTCTTATAAATGATCTCATAATCATATCCAAAGATTTTAGTCACCTATTTTTGTTGTTCTGGGGAGGAAATGCGTTGTTCCAGAAAATACTTGAGGCTTTGATGGTCTGTCTTAATTTGGAACCGTTGCCCAGGACGCCATAGATCCACAGCATGAAGAATAGCCAACATTTCCTTTTCATAGATGGATTTGCCCAGATTTATTTCAGATAGTTTCTTGTTGGTAAAGGCCAAAGGTCGACCCTCTTACATAAGGACAACACCAAGTCCTTTCCCTGAGGCATCACATTCCAACACAAAGGTCTTTGTGAAATCGGGAAGGGCGAGGACTAGAGTGGTGCACATGGCCATCTTCAAGGTTTGAAAAGGTTGAGCAGCAGCTGGAGTCCAAGTGAAAGATTTCTTTTTGAGGAGAGCAGTGAGAGGTGATGCAATCTTCCCATAATTCTTAACAAAATTGCAATAATACCCTATTAAGCCTAGAAATCCATGCAAGCTCTTAAGAGTCTTTGGGTGGGGCCAGTCTTGCATAGCTTCAATCTTTTTAGGATCCACCCTGACACCATCTTTGCCAACCAGATGACCCAAGTATTCTACTTCTGAGGCACCAAAAGCACATTTAGACTGTTTCAGGAAAATTTGGTGCTGGGAGAGTACATGGAGAACTCAATCCACATGAGCAAGATGGTCTGTCCAGGTTTTTCTATAGATGAGGATATCATCAAAGAAAACTAAGACAAAATGGCGGAGAAAAGTATGGAAGACATGATTCATGAGGCTTTGGAAGGTGGAGGGGGCATTACACAAGCCAAAGGGCATGACCAAAAACTCATAGTGGTCCTCATGAGTTCTAAAGGCAGTCTTGGGAATATCTGTCTCTTTCATACATATCTAGTGGTAGCCCGAATGAAGATCTAGTTTAGTGAAGAATTGGGCGCCACTCAATTCATCCAGGAGATCATCAATGACAGGAATGGGGAATTTGTCTTTGATGGTAAGTTTGTTGAGGGCATGGAAGTCAGGACAAATTTGCCAAGAACCTTGTTTCTTCAGGACCATGACCACATGAGATGAATAGGGGCTCGTACTAGGGTGGATAACACCTGCATTAAGGAGTTCCTAGACCATTTTCTCAATTTCACTTTTTTGGGAAAAGGGGTGACGATACGAACGGATATTGGGTGGAAGGCTTCCTGGTACAAGGGGAATGAAATGATCATGAACACCACGGGAAGGAGGGAGGCCTTGGGGAGTGGAAAAGACCAATTGATGTTTAGAAATGATGGCTTGGAGGTCTTGCGGTACCAAGGGTGTCTCTATTGCTTGTATGGCATGGAGTTGGGCAATAACACTTGAATGACCCTTTTTGAGCAGCTTTTCCATGCAATGGGAACTAATGATCTCAGGTGAATCGACGATGATGCCTTGGAACTTATATTGGTGGCCCTCTTGGTCGAATTGCATGGTTAAGTATTTAAAATCCATGAGAATGGGACCCAAAGTCCTTAGCCAGTCTGCACCCTGCACAATGTCACAACCTCCCATGTCAATAGCAAACATATGGGATTTAAGGTGGTAGTCACCAATTTGGAGACGCACATTTTCACAATGCCCTCCACATTTCATGGAACCACCATTGGCAATCATGATTTGGAAATTATTGACGGCATGGATGTAGCAATGAGTTTCTTGGGCAATGCGACGATGAATAAAATTATGGGTGCTGCCACTATCAACTAGAATGATGACCTTTCGATGCTTGATGTAACCGATTAGCTTGAGGGTTTGGGGGGTGGAGAAGCCAGTGAGAGCATTTAGGGAAATGACTAGTTCTACTTCGGGAGGGTCTGAGGGAGGGGTTATGTCAGTGGATTCAAGTGACTCAGACATAGAGGGAGTTTCTTCATCTTCTTCCGAAATCTCCTCGGAGATGGCCATAAAAATATTTTGTTCTTTACACTTGTGGCCCGGGAAATATTTGTCATCATAGTTATAACAAAGGCCTTTGAGTTGGCGTTCAACCATTTCAGCCCGGGTCAATTTTTGGATCTTTAGTGGAGTAGAGAGAGTAGTGGGATTTACTATTTTAGGGCGAAGGATGAAGGAGGGTTTGCGGTTTTGAGAAGATACAACCTGTTGTGCTTCTTTATCTCTTTTGGTAGACTCCACCCAAATCTCAGGCCGAGCCATGAGGACATGGGCCCAAATTTCATCCTTGAGGCCACTGATAAAACACTCTCGGAAAAAGGCATCAGACATGCCCTCTGTTCTAAAAGCCAGACGCTCAAAGGCAGCTATAAAGTCTTCCATTGTTTCTAATTGTTTCATCTGTGTCAAACAGCCCAAATGGTTAGTGTCAGTGTCAAAGCATTCATAAAGCTCTGCCACAAATTGTGTCCAAGCAATATAACCTTGACGAGATTTTTTTCTCCATTGCCACCATTGCCAACGTTCTTGATCTAGATGGAGAACACCATACCGGAGTTTGGCCAAGTCATCTGTAATGCTGTATAAAGAGAAGTAATGTTCCATTTGGGTTACCCAACAAGTGGGGTCCGAGCTATCAAATTTGGTCACATCCCCCCGCGAAAGGCGTAGGTCACGTTGAAAGTGATGGTTCTGCAAGGTATGGGAATGAGAGGAATGGTCACCTTCAGTATGTGGGGAAAAGGAAGAGGAAGGGTTATCTGTAGGAATATGCATTTTGGTGCAGAGTGCTGAAAAGATTGATTCAAGCTGGGTGGTGAGGTCTTGTTTGATTTCGCCCATTGAGGACTGCATGGTTGTATTGATGGTGGCAACATTGGCACTGAGTTGTTTCACTTCTTGTTGGGTCTCAATGAGACCAGATTGCAAGGTGTTGAAGCGAGCTTCCAAGTCTTGGCTACGAGTATGGGCCATGAGGATGGGGGAACTGAAAAGGGGCAGGCGGGGTAAAGAAATTTTGCCGAAAAAATGATATGGATGAATGTGATAAGGGCGAAGAGATGAATCCAATGGAATAGGTTTGAAATAATGGTGAAAAAAATTCCATAATTTTTTTTTTACGGAGTTATACTCCAGTCTGAAGAATACTGCATAGAGGAAATGCCCAAATACTTAACCAGAAATAAATGTGTATTTACTTGGCAACCCGAACATAGTTGCACGACAATAGATCTTGCATGTTTTAATTTGTTTATGTTTCTGTCCCCAAGGGTTAGGTATTCAAGGGTTCTACAGACAAGGGTTTTCCTTGTGCTATAGTTCTCTGATATACGTGTGGGGTCCAACAGTAGTACTCAGCCCAATATCTTAGGGCACTAACTAAGGAGGATAGACCGTACCCTTAGCCGTACTACCCGACTACCCAGGTACTAGAGAGTATCTTCTCGAGTGTTGTTCTCGGTGACACTATAGCAGTCAGGCGACTGATCGGTTTATCTAAAGAGGGCTTCAGGTAATCTAGGCCAATACGTACACAGGTGTTGTCTAATGCACTACCACTCGAAGGGGTACCAACAAGGGCTACAAGGGTGGCCAACAGATGTGCGCTTAAGTACCACTGGTATTTCTTGCATGTATGAATCCCTCAACCGCAGGTTTATGTGCGTAATGATAGATCTATGTGGCTTAAAGACATCAGAATATGTCTCTACCCTGAAAAAAAAATTTAACCCACACTTTCTGCCGAGGAAAGTTCTCTGATACCACTTGTAATATACCAGATATAAAATGTATGCAGAACATAAATAAATGCTAGTAATGGCAGAATAACAGCAATATAACCAGAACATTCACCACAATAACACTGAAATGATATAAGAATAACAATAGAAATAACACTTTGAATCTGAAAGCAATGTTCACGGGCCTCTTCGAGGGGGCAACCTCCAGTTGAGCAGAGCTCTATTACAATAATATACAAGCTAATGTTCTCATACCCTCGACTCCTATTTATACTAAGAAGAAGCATCTAGAGGAAGATCCTTCTAGAAGCAGGAGCTTCTATTAGGTCTTCTTACATCCGTCTTATTCTATTTTATTGAAAGGCCTTACTAACATTGACCTTTATTACATCCGAATATATTGTTCTACCTATGTGATGGTTAGGACCCTAACATGCAATTAATGACATTATTTGATGTTGTGTTCATTTTGTAGATTTTCTTTTGCATGGGATAGGTTAGAAGTAGTTAGATTATTTATTTTTATTTTGTTTTAGATTATATTTAGAATTGATAGGAATTATTTGGGGGACAACTTATTGTCTTCCCCTCTTTTCTTTTAATTCTTAGTGGCATCTAGTTCCACATACTAGTCAGAAACGCTACCCCAAATGAGAGTAGGTCTGATTGGGACCTGCCATTGAGCATTCTCCCTTAACTACTTGACATGCCATTTGTACTTGTCAACATAAATGTATGGGAAAAAATATAAGAATAAAAAATAAGAAAACATGATATAATATTCCCCAAATGTAATTGACAAAAAAACACAAGAGGGGAGAAGCAAGGTAGAATTTGGGGAAGTTGAATAATTCGGGACACCTAATATTCCATCTTCAACCCCATTTTATCCATTCTCCTATTTACTCTTGCATCATAAGAGAAGAGGGGTTCTTTGGCTGAGAGAGAGAAATTTATGCCCAAATTCCCATGTGAGGACTGATAATGGACAAGAGAGCATGAGGGCATTGTAACCTACACATTTCCAAGAAATAAAGAGACTAATTGAAGCAAATTGAATGTTGGTTTTCTCATTGGGTTTCCAAGGTAAACATTATGTTCTTGAGTTTTGAATCTCTTTATTTTCTATGTTATTTTTTTGTCTGTGGGTTTAAAATGAAGATTTTCTATATTTAAATTTTTTTCCATGTTTTTTTAATGGGTGAAAAATTCTTTACCAACTATAGTTTTGAAGTTTTTCTTCATAGTTATTTCCTCCATGAGAAAAATAATAACCCCAAAATCTCTTTATTATCCTTCATTCATCCATTTTTAAGATTGGAGATCCATAGACACCATTATTGGTTGTTGCACTATAGTAGAGTTCCCAATTCTAGTTTATTTTGGCCTATTGATTGTTAGAGAATAAAAATTGTTTCCTTTCTTTTCATGGCTACCATAGGATGTTAAATTATTTTTATTGAGGATTACATTCTACTAGTAACAACCTTAGAATCCATACTTAGTATAGCATCCTCCCTACATGAAGTGTTTGTCTCTATGACTTCTTGAGTGTTGTACAGGCCACACATTGCACACAAGTCTAATAGAAAGGAATTGTGTGGTTCTCTTGAGGATGTATATGTTCTATATAGGGGATAGACACTACTTATAGATAATATATCACTATGAGGGGGCTACCTCCCATTCGTTGAATTCACACAAATAGTAGTGCAATGGGTAGAGTCTGGAACTCCCAGGTTAACAAAGTATTTGACTTATTTTTAGTGTTTCTATACCTATTGTGTTAGAGTTTGTGTGGTTTAATTACTTTGGATTTGGTGGATTGTCTTATTTGTGTAACCATGTCATGTATTATACTATTAAATTAGTTACCTTTCTCCATGTTCTAATTCATGTATATTATTTACATAATTGTTGTCTCCTTTGGGTTTCAATAAATGATACTTTTGAATTGGCGTTCAAGTGTAAGAGAGTGGCCATCTCATGCATTGAGGTTATGGAAATCTCAATTGTCATATAAAAAAACTTTTTTGTACATGTCGATGAATGATATTAAATTTTGAATTGGAATGAGCATGAGCACAAGAATATATAGTATGAGACAAACCTTTCCTTGGTCCTGTTGAGTGGAGGTATTAATTGTATTAAAACCTTCATAGCAATACTATTCGAGGACAAGTGACCAAATATAGTATAATTGTGTTCTTTGCAACTTTGTATTGATAGTACTTACAGAAATTGATTAATGGTATATACTAGAGAAACAAACTTGCTATAATCCTATTATTTATAAATCATATTCACCCACACACATGTTACCTGCAATATTCCTGATACAATATATTATGCAGAACATAAAATATCTAGTAGGAAACGGCAGGATAATAATGACATATCCAGAAAAATATCAGAAGAGCACTAGAATAACACCAGAATAATCACCAAGAAGAGAAACTTTATTATGATAGAAATGTCCACTTTCCTCTTTGAGGGGTCAACCTCCACCAGAGAATATCTCTATTACAATAATCTCCAAGAAAAAATATCCAATGCCTCCTACTCTTATTTATACTAATTCTACCTTCTAAGAAAAATTCTAGAGGAAGATCTTCTAGAAGTGGAAGCTTCTATTAGGTCTTCTTACATTGACTTATTTTTCTTTATTTAATAGGAATTATTAACTAATGTCAGGCTTTATTAAATAGAAAACATATCCTACTAACTAATGACCCATGGAGAGGGGTTAGGATCGGATCCTAACATGCCCTCCCCCTTCAAAATTCACCTTGTCCTCAAGGCTATTGGTGCAGAAAATGATGAAGTATGGTTGCAGGTTCCCAGGTCAAATCCTCTGGTGTTGTGTCCTTCCACTTGATCAACACTTCATTGATAGTGTGTCCATGAAGCTAACGTTCACAGTTATTGAGGACTTCTTCTGGTTGGAGACACATGGAACCTTCTTCATCTAATTCCAATAGGATGGTTTGGACTCTGCAATTATGTCCCACCACTTTCTTCAAACAGGAAACATGGAACACCAGATGGATTTTGGAAGTAGAAGGAAGGGACAATTTGTAAGCCATAAAGCCAATACACTTGATGATTTCATAGGGTCCATAAAACTTAGGTGCCAATTTGTGATGTCCCTGATATTTGAGAGATGTTTTCTTGTAAGTTTGCAACCTGATCACCTTCTTGAAAAACCCTTTCTGAATGATGTTGGTCAGCATGTTGCTTCATGAGATTTTAGGCCATGTGAAGGTTATCCTTCAGAGCCACTAGAGTGGTTGTATGACCTTGCAACATTGTATCAATATATTTCACCTTGGATGTACTAGGAAAATAGGTACTGAATGTTGGTATCCTTTGGCCATACACCGCTTCATATGGGGTCATTTTAGTGGTTGTATGATAGGAAGTATTGTACCACCATTCTACCAAGGGAAGCCACTGCACCCACTGGTTTTGTTTGTTTGAAGAAAAACAATGCAAGTAGGTTTCCAAACATTTGTTGACTACTTCTATTTGGCCATCAGACTTGGGGTGATAAGTTGTGCTCCTGTTCATTTGGGTGCCCTGCAATTCAAACATCTCTTTCCAAAATGTGCTGGTGAAAGTTGGGTCACGATCAAAGACAATATAGGCTGGCATTCCATGTAGCTTGAAAATATGATCAAGGAATACCTGTGCTACGAGTGCCGGTGTGAAAGGGTGAGGTAAGGGACAAAAATGAGCATACTTGGAGAGGCGATCAACGACCACCATGATGACAAACGTGTTCCTGAATTTAGGAAGGCCCAATATAAAATCCATGGAGATTTCTTTCCACGAAGAAGATGGAATGGGTAAGGGTTGTAGGACACCTGGAGACTTGATTGTTTCATCTTTATTACGTTGGAACACCTCACATTCTATGACAAATTGAATTATATACTTCTTCATTTCTGCCCAAAAAGAAGAACAACGAGCACGAGCATATGTCTTTTGGAATCTTGAATGACTCTCTATAGTTGAGGAGTGCAACTCATTTAAGAGCCTAGGCTTGAGTGCTAAGGAGAGTGAGAGAACCAGGTGATCCTTATATCGAAGAATATTATCCTGCCAAGTGTAGCCAATAGGGGGATTAGGGTCCTCCTGAAGACGTTGAATTAATTTGGAGGTAGTTTGGTGTGTTAGCCACTCTTGGCGCACTTCTTCAATCCAATCAGGGACTGATAAGGATAAAGAAAAGAGGGATATGTACTCCTCATGTTTTCTTGACAACACATATGTTACTATGTTATCTTTTTCCTTTTTGGATATGATTTCATAATCATAACCCAACATTTTTTTCAACCACTTATTTTGTTTTGGGGATGATAGTTGTTGCTCCAAAAAATATTTCAGGCTATGGTGATCTGTTTTAATTTGAAAATGACGTCCCAAGAGATATGGTCTCCAAGTGTGCACCACATGGAGAATAGACATAAATTCTTTTTCATAAGTATATCGACCCATATTTCGACCACTCAATGTTTGGCTAGAAAATTCCAAGGGTCGACCATCCTGTGTGAGCACTGTGCCTATATCTGTGCCAGAAGCATCTGATTCCACCACAAAGGTTTTGTTGAAGTCATGAGATGTGAGAATAGAGGCAGTGCACATGACCCTCTTTAACTCCGTGAAGGATTTCTCAATAGGAGGTGTCCAACAAAATGCATTATTCTTACGGAGGTCAGTCAAGGGCTTAGAATTTTTTCCATAATGGTGGAACAATTTCATGTAATATCCGATGAGACCAAGAAAACCCCTTAGGAACTTTAAGGTTGTTGGTCGTGAACATTATCGCATAGCTTGTATCATTTTGGGGTCCACTTTTACCCCATATCCATTGACAATGTGCCCCAAGTATTCCAATTCGTTGGTGCCAAATGAACATTTGGTGTTTTTGACAAATAATTGGTTTTTCTGCAGCAAGTGAAGGATTTTGTCCACATGAAGAAGATGATTGTCCTAGGTGTGGCTATAAATGAGGATGTCGTCAAAGAAAACCAAGACAAACTTCTGATAATAAGGTTTCAATAGTTTATTCATGAGACTTTGGAAGGTGTATGGAGCATTGTGAAGGCCAAAAGGCATGACCAAGAATTCATAATGTCCCTCATGAGTTCTGAAAGAAGTCTTCGAAATATTTTCCTCCTTCATCCAGATTTGGTGATAACCGGAGTGAAGGTCTAATTTGGTGAATACACATGCACCTTGTAGTTCATCCATCAAATCATCAATGATAAGAATGGGAATTTATCTTTGATGGTCAGTTTATTCAGGGTACAAAAATCAAGGAACATGTGCCAAGTACCTTCTTTCTTTAAAACCATCAGCACTGGTGAAGAGTATGGGCTAGTACTAGGGAAAATTACCCCCGCCTCCAGTAATTCCTGTACCATCTTTTCTATTTCATTTTTCTAAGCAAAGGGATATATGTAGGGACGTACATTGGGGGGTTGACTGGTTGGAAGGAGAGGGATGTTATGATCATGCTCACCCCTAGAAGGAGTTAATGTTGTAGGAATCTCAAATATCTTGGGGTAAAAGTCCAAGATGAGTTGCAGGCTAGGAGGAACTACCTGAGAGGCATGTTCAGTGACTTGGATGACATTAAATTGAGCAATCACACCATGGTGACCTTTCTTCAATATTTTTTCCATCATGTGAGAGCTGATGATTTCAGGAGAGCCCTCTTGGAGACCCTTGAGAGTATAGGGGTGAGCTTCTTCGGTGAAGGTCATATATAATTCTTGATAATGCATTGTGATCGGCCCCAGAGTGCGAAGCCATTCCACACCTAATACAATATCACAACCACCCATGGAAATATAGAACATGTGGGTTTTCATATGGTAATCACCCATTTGGAGTTTGACATTCTCACAATGCCCCCCACACTTCATAGTACCACCATTAGCGATGAGGATTTGAAAATTAGAAACTAGGCAGATAAAGAAATGGATCTCATCAGTGAGCCTGCGATGAATAAAATTATGGGTGCTACCACTATCAATCAAAACCAAAACCAACCTATGTTTAATGTAGCCCTTGATATTCAATCTCTCTGGGGCTGGAATACGTGAGAGTGCATGAAGCGAGATGAATGATTCCAAGGATTCCATTGGCATGACAACTGGATCTTCGATAGAATCACTTAGTTGAGCTGCCTTTTAGTCTGAAACCTCATCAGATGGGATGTCATCATAGGAAGAGGAAGTTGAGGCATCAATCTGGAAGAAATTTTGTTCTCTACATTTATGCCTTGGTGCATGCTTTTCATCACAATAGTAGCAAAGGCCTTGCTTGTGACATGCCATGTAACACCTCTAGGCCTACCCCCAAGTGTAAATATCAATGTAATTGTACATTACTTATATGTTGGTAAGTTGAAGTAACAAGTTTGTGGGTTTGGTTATGTGTGCATTAAGTTAAGTGTGTGAGGAACTCACATCAAAAGAGTGTGTGCAATGGAAACATGATATGATGTGCAGTTTTATGTCTTGGCACGCATCTATGTAGGTACATAGGAATATCACACTGAAAGTGAAACAACTTAAGGAATGCAACCCGCACAGGTGTTAGTGCAAAAGGATTGGGCATTGAAGGAAAAGGGCATGCAACTGTGGATTCGACGCGCACTGGTTTTTGAAGGGAAGAATAACCATTTTGTATATAAGTCATGATGTAATGTGCACCTGTGAAAGGTCTCGAGGATGGTGCACTAAGGAAAGAGTTTGCACAACCCAAAAAATTTTCACACATTAGTTTTAAGTGTGCGAACTATGTCTTTTGATGCTAGTGAGAATGTATGTAAAAGATCAATACTTATGTACTGAGATGTAAATGTAATCACCTGAAAATTAATGAAAATACATCCCTGCGGTAGACCAACCACATAAAAGAGTTCGAGGGGCTTAAACTCCACTATTCAAGGTGATGCAGGAGCATCACCGACAAAGCACGAGTTGACGACAACAGAATATGCCAGCGTGGATTTTGAAGACATTTTTTAATTTCAAAAGAAGATAAATTAATGTAATAGCTAGAAGAATGTATTTGATTTTAATGTTTTGGGGAATTGTAATACAAATCTTGAGCGTTCGCTCTCATCTGTCGGTTGTGGACATTTATTGTAATAAATGTAAAGTAGATGGTAGTCTTTAATTTGATAAGATAGCTTAGAGTAGTAGGATGGAAACCTCAATAAGACCCTTTCGTATGTAGGATATTATCATTCTCATTGTAATTTGTTGTAGAGAAAGAGAGTGCAAGGAGAGCAGAGAAGAACATATATTGTAGAAATTGTATGAGTAGATAGTTGTTGTTATTGAGACCATGTACATAATCACTTGAGTTAATATAAGAATGCTTTGATCCAATTTCATGGTGTACTATGGTTTTTGTGTATATCTATTGAATGGTATGTTTGCAGCTTCCTTATATTCTTTGTTATGAATTTGTTTCAATTTTGTGTGTGTGTTTATGTGATTTCATGTTGAACGTATGAAGTCTGTGAGAAGAGTGTTTTCAATTGTTTCTCTTCCTGATAATTCCTGCAAGAAGTGCAGCAAAAGTATGCAAGGAGTGCGTTGACAAGTTTTTGAGGCTTATCCCAAAAATCTCAGGAGAGAGACCATTGATCTTATATTTGTGGAGTGCAAGCATAGAACAGAGTCGTGCAAGGTGTGCGTAGGATGATGAGAGTCTTAGACTTATCCAACCCAAGGAAGTGGTTGAAGAACTTATGTTGCAAGGAGTGCATGAAGTTGGAGTTGTCGAATAACCAGAGGTTATTGTGAAAGCCACAAGGAGTGCGCGCATGATTCCTTAGAATCCACGATTTTGTTGTAAGAATCAGCTCAGGAAGGATAGAGGCTTGGAAGAGTTCAGAGGAAATATGAGGGTTGAAGTTGCCTCATGGGAAACAAGCTCAAAAGGGTTGACGCCGAGTCATTTGGCGAGAAATCATCGAGGACCTCAACGGACGGTAGAGATTTTTGGAGGAGGAGGTATCGATAGACGTGTGTCATTGGATCCAATAAATATGCAAGGAGGATAAGGGTCGGGATTCATTCAACACTTGAAAGCTCAGGAGAGATAGTGAACCGTCGATCTAAGGGAAGATCAAACTATCAATTCCTTTCGTAGGGAAAGTGATTTCAGGAATCGGGAGTTGGGAGAGCGGAGGAAGTTTCTCTCGAAAATCTCGAAATGTGAAGTTTTGATTCGTGAAAGAGGATCTAGACCATTGAATCACAGGAGTCTCGAACCATTGATCTAAGGTAAGTGAAGTCGGGAATTCAGACCTTGAGCAAAGGGAGGAGAGATACTTCATGAGTTTCCAATACGTGAAGTCTCGTAGCGCTCAGAAGTTGGGCCCGAGGACACAGTTGGAGGTCACATCGATGGAGAATAGGGTAAAGAGCTAGCGCTTGCTAGAACCCTAACTCAGTATTCAAGATTTCAGCAGTCGAGAGAGAGTCAGGGTGACTTGAAATAGAACACCTAAGGTTGGGAAGTGTGAAGAACCTTTTGGTTAGGCTTGTGGTCATCGCCAATGGTCGCGTGATGGGATATT
The DNA here is from genome assembly GCA_009831015.1 of Picea engelmannii. Taxonomy (NCBI): domain Eukaryota; kingdom Viridiplantae; phylum Streptophyta; class Pinopsida; order Pinales; family Pinaceae; genus Picea; species Picea engelmannii. The sequence goes on from ML803014.1 coordinate 253,655, forward strand.
ATGCCTAGTGCTTGTTCATGTGGGCGAAGTTCGTAAAAAGGACCTGTGGTTTTTATGTGTTGAAGGTTTTAGTGGGGACCAAGGAGTCATTTCGGCTCAGACGGTAGTTCAAAGATTCGTATACTGGGAGGTCAACAGACCCTGTCGAGGTAGGGGCTCTACCTCAGGTGGTATCAGAGCTAACAACTATTTTTTTTGTAGAGAGAATATTGAGGACAGTTGTTATTTGAATTCTGTGTGGTGGAATTTGAAACAATGCCACCGAGGAGATGTCCAAAAAGAGCTTTACCCGATCCAGTCGTGGAGAGGGAAATGAGAGAACTTTGTGCTCGATTAGATGTTATGGAGACAACATAGAGACAAACACTTGATACTGGAGATATCAGTGAGGATGAAAGTGAGAACGAAGAAGGAGCAGAAGAAGTTGTAGCTGAAGATGCTGCAAAGGAACGTTTTCTAATTTTTTTTGCAAGGACGGGTGCCAGAGAAAAATTGGACATCCCAATGTATGAAGGAAACTTGGATGTTGAGGAGCTGCTATATTGGTTTAGAGATCTGGATAAATACTTCGACTATGAGGATGTTGAAGAAGATAAGAAAGTTAAGCAAAATGTCACTAGACTGAAAGGACATGCAACACTGTGGTGGGATGAACTGCATGCTGACAAGCGATGCAAGGGAAAATAAAAAATTAAAAGTTGGGATAGGATGGTAGTGAAGATGAAAGCCAAATTCATACCCAGATATTATCAAATCAATCTGCTTTGAAGAATGAAAAATTTGAGACAGAAAGGGATGATAGTGAAGGAATATACATAGGAGTTTTACAGGTTAAACATCAGAGATGGTCATTGCGAGAGTGATGATGAAAAGGTCACCAGATATATGAATGGCCTGAGATATGAGATTCAGGATGAGATGAGCATGGTAACAATCAGAAATGTGGAAGATTCTTATCAGGTTTCTCTAAAGGATGGAGATAAATTGTTCCGAAAGAAAATTCAAAGGGGTAGAGGTAGAAGTCAGAGAAGAGGAAAAGTAATTGCCCAAGACAGAGTACAAAATCCCAAGGATGAAGAAAATAAGCCTCATAACCACCCAGAAAGGGGAGGAAGTTCACAAGGAAGACAATATGCTGATAGGAACACTTTTCCTTGAGCAAGAGGAAGAGGAAGAGGGAGAGGCAGAGGAGGCGAAGTAAAATGTTTTGTCTATGGAAAGATAGGAAACAAATTTTGGGAATGTCCCGATAGAAAAATAGATGGAGGAGGCGAAGCTCACATTTCATAAGCGCAAAGGAGAAATGTTGAGGCAGAAGATGCAGAAGGTGGAAGATCCTTAATGATGAGGAAAATTATCTTGAAGTCAGAAAAGCAAGTAGAAAATCTAGTTCAGAGGAAAAGTTTGTTTAGGACTTCTTGCAAGACCAAATACATGGTATGCAAGGTGATAGTTGATAGTGGAAGCATGGATAATTTAGTATCCACAGAGATGGTGGAGAAGATGGAACTGGAGATGGTTGCACATCCAAGCCCATATAAAGTTTCATGGTTGCAAAAAGGGAATCATGTAACAGTTACTAAACAATGTTTAGTTGAATTCAAGATAGGGGGTTATATAGATGAGATTTTATGTGATGTTATTCCCATGGATGTTTGTCATCTTTTTTGGGGGAGGCCTTGGAAATATGAAAAAAATGTTATTCATGATGGAAGAAAGAACACTTACACCTTGGAGAAGAATGGTAGGACACATATGTTGTTTCCAATTGAAGACAAGAAGGCGAAAGCAAAAGAAAGAAATACTATACTTCTCATGAGTGGGGAGGAACTTCTTGATGAAGTCAAGAAATATCAAGAAATGAAGTTTGTTGTCGTGAGAAAACCTAGAGTCATCTTGACCAGTACCTCGATAGATGATCTACCTGAGGAAATTCAAGAACTGCTGGAGAATTTCGTTGATATAGTGGTGGACGATTTGCCTTGTTCATTGCCGCCCATTAGAAGTATAAGCCATCACATTGACCTTATACCAAGAGCGAGTTTACCAAACAAAGAAGTGTACAGACTGACATCGCAGGAGAATGAAAAAGTCAAGAAGCAAGTCTAGGATTTGATGGACAAAGGGTTGATTCTAGAAAGCTTGAGTCCATGCATTGTGACAACACTGTTAAGTCCGAAGAAGGATGGATGATGGAGAATGTGTACAGAATTGAGGGCTATAAAAAAAATCACCATCAGGTATAGATTCCCTTTACCCAGAATGGATGACTTGATGGATTGCTTGAGTGGAGCAATTTTTTTTTCAAAAATTGATTTAAAGAGTGGATATCACCATATTAGAATGAGAGAAGATGATGAATGGAAGACAAAATTCAAGAGGAATGAAGGACTGTATGAATGGTTTATCATGCCATTTGGATTGACGAATGTGCCAAGTAATTTTATGAGATTGATGAACGAAGTCTTGAAAGATTTCAATGGGAAGTTTGTAATTGTGTATCTTGATGATATATTGATCTTCAGTAAGACTGAGGAAGAACATTTGAGGTATTTAACTTCAGTGATGAGGAGGTTGCAGCAAGAGAAGTTGTTGATAAATCTGAAGAGGTCGTCTTTCATGAAGACATAGCTTATTTATTTAGGATTTGTGATCTCTTCGAATGAATTGAAGATGGATCTGGAAAAGGTAAAAGCAATCAAAGAATGGCCATCATCAAGGAATATCTTTGAATTCAGAAGCTTCCATGGACTAGCCAGTTTTTACAGGAAGTTCATCAGAAATTTTAGTGGGATTTGTGCACCAATGATGGACATAGTCAAGAAAATACATAAATCTTTTCATTGGACAAAGGAAACAGAGAAAAGTTTCAATTTGTTGAAAGAGAAGATAATTGAACAACCAATTCTGGTTTTGCCAAATTTCAGTAAAACATTTCAAGTGAGCTGTGACGCAAGTGGATTTGCAATTGGAGAAATATTAAGTCAAGACAATAGACCAGTTGCATACTTCAGTGAGAATCTAAATGAGGCCAAGAAAAATTACTCCACATATGATAAAGTGTTTTATGCAGTCATACAAGTGTTGAAGAAATGGAGGCACTACCTGGTTCCAAAAGAGTTTGTTTTGTATAGCGACAATTAGGCCTTACAGTCTATAACCAAACAGGAGAAATAGAAACAAAAACATGCAAAATGGGTAGAGTTTATGAATAACTTTACTTTTGTTATAAAGCACATTTCTGGAAATGCTAACAAGGTTGTTGATGCATTGACCAGGAAATGTTTATTTCTGCAGGAGTTTCGAGTGAAGACCCTAGGTTTTGATAGCCTTAAGGAAATGTACAGAGATGATTCAGATTTCAAGGACCCTTATGAAGCATGTGAGAATCCTGTTCTGAGAGACAGAAGCCAATGGATTGAATACTTGAGTCATGATGGACTGTTATTCAAAGGAAATCAATTGTGTATCCCAAAGAGTTCTATGACAGAAAACCTTTTGAAGGAAAAACATAGTGGGGGATTGGTTGGACATTTCTGCCATGATAAAACATTTGCGCAACTGAAAAGTTTGTATTATTGGCAAGGAATGAGGATAGATGTGCGGAAATTTGTCAATAGATGTAGGATCTGCCAGCACACAGAGGGGAAAAGACAGAATACAAGATTATATCAACCATTGCCAATACCAGAGCGACCGTGGGATGCGATAAGCATGGATTTTGTGTTGGGATTGCCGAGGACATAGAGAGGTTGTGATTCCATATTCATGGTAGTCGATAGATTTTCCAAAATGGCACATTTCATTCCATGTCAGAAAACCAGTGATGCAACACACATTGAAAATCTATTTTTCAAAGAAATTGTTTGACTTCATGGGTTACCTAAGAGTATTGTTTCAGACAAAGATACCAAATTTGTTGGTCATTTCTGGAGAACCCTATGGAAGAATTTGGGGATGAATTTATCTTTTAGCTCATCATATCACCCTCAGATGGATGGACAGACTGAGGTGGTAAATCGAATCTTGGGGGACTTATTGAGGAGTTTAGTAACTGAACATCAAAGTCAGTGGGATCAGATTCTGCCACAAGCGGAATTAGCATATAATGACTCACCTAATAGGAGCACATGAAAGATTCCATTTCAGATAATGTACGGGATGTAGCCAAGGGGAGTATTTGAGTTGAGAGACTTAGAGCAGAATGAGTTCAGGACTGTTGGAGCTAAATATTTTGCAGCAGATCAGATGCAGGAGCTCCACAGTAAAATCAGAGAGCGATTGCAAAGTTCTAGCCAGGAATACAAGCGTAGAGAAGATCAACATAGAAGAGAAATCCAATTCAAAGTAGGAGATTTAGTTTTGACACATCTTAGAAAATAAAGGTTCCCAAGGGGAACATATAACAAGTTGAAGATGAAAAAGATAAGGCCATGTATTATTTTGCAGAAATTTGAGGCAAATTCTTACGAGATAGAATTGCCAGATGATGTGGGTATATCACCCATGTTCAATGTAGCAGATCTATATCCTTACGGAGAAGATGAAGCAGGAGGAGTAGAAAATCAAAAGGAGATTTAGTGGATAAAATAGATGCCTGTAGCTGAAAAACCGCAGATGGAAAAGATCATTGATCAAAGAGTTGGCAAGGAAACCCAAAGGAAGACATATCTTGAATATTTGGTAAGGTGGAAAGGACACCCGATTGAGGATGCTAGTTGGGAAAGTGGAGTAGATATCTAGAAACATGGACAAACGGTGCAAGAGCTAATGGAAAGGAGTCCATGAATTTTTTAGCCAGAGGAGTATGATGCAGGAGCATTGCCAACAAAGTGCAAGTGGAGGATAGTTGAATATGCTAGCACGCATTTCGAAGACATTTTTGAATTTCAAAAGAAGAGCCATTAATGTAATAGATGGAAGGATGTATTTGATTTTAATGTTTTGGGGAATTGTAATACAGATCTTGAGTGTTCACTCTCATCTGTCAGTTGTGGACATTTATTGTAATAAATGTAAAGTAGATGGTAGTCTTTAATTCGATAAGATAACTTAGAGTAGTAGGAGGTAAAACTCAAGAAGACCCTCTCGTATGTAGGATATTATCATTCTCATTGTAATTTGTTGTAGAGAAAGAGAGCAAGAGAGCGCAAGGAGAGTAGAGAAGAACAAAGATTGTAGAAATTGTATGAGCAAATAGTTGTTGTTATTGAGACCATGTACAGAAGCACTTGAGATAATATAAGAATTCTTTGATCCAATTTCATGGTTTACTATGGTTGTTGTGTATATCTATTGAATGGTATGTTTGCAACTTGCTTATATTATCTGTTATGCATTTGTTTAAATGTTGTGTGTGTGTATGAAGTCTGTGAGAAGAGTGTAAGTTTCAATTGTTTCTCTTCCTGAGAATTCCTGCAAGGAGTGCAGCGAAGGTCCGCAAAGAGTGTGTTGACAGGTTTCTAAGGTTTAGCCCAGAAAGCTCAGGAGAGATACCGTTGATCTTATATCTATGGAGTGCAAGCATAGCACAGAGCCGTGCAAGGTGTGTCCAGGCTGAGGAGAGTCTTAGACTTATCCGACCCAAGGAAGTGGTTTAATAACTTCTATTGCAAGGAGTGCACGAAGTTGGAGTTGATGAATAATCAGAGGTTATTGTGAAAGCCGCAAGGAGTGCGCGCAGGATTCGTTAGAATCCATGATTTTGTTGCAAGAATCAGCTCAGGAAGGATAGAGTCTTGGAAGAGTTCAGAGGAAAGATGAGGGTTGAAGTCACCTCGTGGGAAACAAGCTTAGAAGGGTTGACGCCAAGTCATTTGGCGAGAAATCATTGAGGACCTCGACGGATGGTAGAGATTCTTGGAGGAGGAGGTATCGACAGCCATGTGTCGTTGGATCCAGTAAATCTGCGAGGAGGATAAGGGATGAGAGTCATTCGACACTCAAAATCTCAGGAGAGATAGTTAACCGTTGATCTAAAGGAAGATTGAACCATCAATTCCTTTCGTAGGCAAAGATATTTTGGGAATTGGGAGATGGGAGAGTGGAGGAAGTTTCTCTCGAAAATCTCAAAATGCGAAGTTATGATTCGCGAAAGAGGATCGAGACCGTTGAGTCATGGGAGTCTCGGAATGTTGATCTGAGGTAAGTGAAGTTGTGAATTCAAAACTCGAGCGAAGGGAGGAGAGCTACTTCGTGAGTTCCCAATACGTGAAATCCCATAGTGCTCAGAAGTTGGGCCCCAAGACACAACTGGAGGTCACATCGGTGGAGAATAGGGTAAAGAGATAGTGCTTTCTAGACTCCTAACTTGGCTTTTGGGAGTTCGTCAGTCGAGAGAGAGTCGGGGTGACTCACAATAGGACACCCGAGGCCACGAAGTGCGAAGCGCCTTTTGGTTAGGCTTGTGGTCACCCTTGGTGATCACGTGATGGGAGTTTGTGCCTAGTGCTTGTTCGCACGGGCGGAGTTTGTAAAAATGACCTGTGGTTTTTATGTGTTGAAGGTTCTAGCGAGGACCAAGGATCCATTTCGGCTTAGGTGGTAGTTCGAAGATCTGTAGACTGGGAGGTCAGCAAACCCTGCCGAGTTAGTGGCTCTATGTCATAAGTTCAAGGGGGCTGGGTTAAAGGGGATTAAATCCAAAGAGGAATGTTTTATTAACATATCTTAAAAAGTGTAAAGTAAGGATATAATATTATATCCTAAATCCTGGGGAAGGGACAAGTGGCTAAAATTTGTTTTCAACATGACAAGTGTCAATTTGGAGACATATTGTTGACAAAAGGAAGTTCTCTACCCAATAGGTGTCGAGTTGGGAACATGCAGACAAAGGATTAATACTTAGTCCATTCAGGCAGGGAAGAATCTGGGGGGACAGAGACCATGGAAAGGGGTAAGTAAGTCGATTGTTCTTCCATCGAGCAGATGATTCTATCACAAACTTATCTAGTGAGTGAACCGGTTAGTTGATGTAATGAGCTTGATGATTACTGTGATTAGTATGTTGAACATTGTTATAGATACCTATGTATGAATTAGCTTGGAGAGATAAATTGAAGAGGCGGGTTGATAGACCCATGGAAAGTTGAATTAAAGAGGTGGGCTGTCAGGCCTATGGAATATTTCATTTTCTCCAGGTGAGAAAATGACTGGGAAGTATTTCCTGAGGTGTCAAACTGTAGTGATAGGGCTTTGAGACTTCTTGTATGACCTGTTGTTGAAGTCCTATAAGGGAAGAGGGGAAACTAAGGGGTTGTTGAGCAGAGAAGGGCCACACATCCTGGGGTGGGACAGGCATGTGGGGAATGAGATATTGTAGGCTGTCGGTGCAAATTGACATCTGTGACAAACTTTCCTGCAATAGAGTCACCTGTGGATGAGCTACTTGGGATCGAGTTCCTATAGAGTGAGATACTTTAGCCTGGTTGGGAACCCTTTCCCAAGTGGAATTTAGCCCCAACTCGGGGGTGAACCACTATTGATATTTATGAACAGTGCGGTCGAAGGATGGGAGGAATGTGGAAGGTCTTCCTGTAGTTGGTTTCTTTTATTTCAAAAGATAAGTTCCAGTTGTGTGTTAAATCATGTTTGCAATTATATTTATGCAATTGTTGTCATGGGTGTATGTTATTTATGTTGTATGTATAATTATGTCATGAATTGTGTATAAATTTGTTAAGAAAATGTACGTAATTATGAATTACAAAGTTTCTATATGTTTTTTTAATTAATGACAAAGTTGTGTCAGAGAAATTTAAGTAGAATTGCTAACAATATAGTATCAAAGCAAGAGTTGTTTGAGTGACATTACCTAGTGGGTGGATAGGTATGTTACAATATGGTATTAGAGCATTAAAAAAATGGGTTAAGGAGTATCATGGCCCAACCTAGGTGTCTGGGAGTGTTACAATATGGTATCAGAGCCCATTTTACAACACTGAGCTTGGATGGACCGAGTTAACATCATGTTGAATCATTTTTCGTAGCAAATTAAATTTGGAAGTGGTCAAATTTCAAATCACATTGCATCCATGATGGAGATTTGAAGCACTTGAGTGAAATTGGGTAAAAGCCCCAGTTTTTGTTATCAAATTCATGAGGAATTTGGGGAATTTGGTTAAGTGAAGAGATATTCATTATTAATTCCTATTCAAGAAAATTTAGATAGGAATTGGTTGGATTTGGGTTATTGGAGTGAAAATGGACAAATTTCACAGTTGCAGAAAGTCCATGGTAGAAATTGGGTGAGAATCAAGCAAAAGCCCCAATTTCTGCAATGAAAATTATAGAAAAATCAGTTAAGTATCGAGAGCAGTGTGCGTGCTAAGTAATAATAATGCGCAGAATAATACGATGCACAAGTTTGCACATTAGAAAGTGATTATTGCACTATGTGGAGTCAGTAATGTGTAAAAATGATGTTGCATAGGTGTGTGCATTGAACATTGGCGTTGCACAAAAAATAAGGGTGTACATGGTGTGTACACTAAGTTATGACGTTGTGCAGGGTATAGTTAGTAGTGTACACAGAATATTAGTGCGCGATAAAGCACGCTAAAGTTTGGCATCATAGGGTGTGCGTTTAAAGTTTGGTTGCATAGTATGAACACATTACAACTCGACGTTGTATAGTGCAGTACTTGCAGTGGGAACAATGTTATACTATTGGTGTGCAACACAAAAGTCGTTCTCCGTAAATATTGTCGCATGACATAAAGGTATACATACACATTAGAAGAGCATGAGAGGCTTATGAAATCCAAGGAGCTACAAAAAGACTTCAAAATTAAGTTGATGCAGAGATTGAAAATAATTGATAAGGAAATGGATAAGCATACTGATTCAAGTAGATCAGGAAGCTATAGGTCCCATGATAAGAGGGGAAGTTTAGTGCACAACATAAGTGTTGACAGACAACATCATCACTCTCCAAGACATTCCACTAGGAGAGCACACAATAGTTCAAGTCCTGTCAAGAAACCTAAGAAGACTAGAGTGGATGAACTACGAGGGAAAATGAACAAAATAAATCCTCCTACTTTTGATGGTGAACATAAGAAGGATGAGGATACATAGTCATGGTTGTTAATTATGAGAAATTATTTTCAGTTGCATAATTACTCTTCCAATGTAGAAGGAAGAATTGATATTTACCAGCTCAAGGGAAAAGCATCAATGCGGTGGGACCAATATGTGCAAGTACAATGCATTGATGAGAAGAAAGTGACCTGGAAATAATTCAAGAGGTATTTACAAACGAAATACTTGACTAAGAGATACTATGAAAAGAAAATGAAAGAGTTATTTGAACTCAAGCTTGGGAGTATGACTATTGATGAGTATGAAAGAAGGTTTTTAGAACTACTAAAATATGTTTCCTTCATAAAATATGAGAAAGTTAAGATTCAGAGATATTTGAGTGGGATGCCACCATTTATCAGTGACATAATACAATATGATGATCCCAAAACATTGGAGGCAACTATAAGAAAGGATAATTTCCTTTATGATCAGGAAAAAGGGAAAGCATCTTACCAAAAATATTGGGAATACAAGAAGAAGAGTAAGATGGAACTGAGGAAGAAGGGGACTAAGCCACCATTGTTCAGAAAATAACTATCAGGAACAACCTTGAACCAACTACTAAATAATCCAAAATGACAGAGCCATTGGGGAAAAGGTCAATGCAAAAACCTATTCAATGTTGGGTTGTAAGGGAGATCATATGTACAGAGATTGTATGCACATAAGTGAAACAGTGAAGATTGGTCATGGCGCGCAACAAGATGAAACAATAGAGGACATGGGCAGAAGTGTACTTAGGATTTATGTAGCCTTGGAAAACAAGAAAGCTGATTTTCAATCACATAATATTGAAGTAGAAGGTAAGATAAATAATCATCACATTGTTATTTTAATTGATTCAGGAGCTAGTCATAGTTATCTAGATCCTAAGATGGTGGAAATGTTTCATTTTCCAAGAAGCAATATTGGAAAACCTTGGATGGTACAACTAGCCACATAATCTAAAAGGAATATTAGTGAGATGGTTAAAGCATGTCCAATGAACCCGAATGGACCGAACACTGACACAAAGTTGAATATCATACCTTTAGGTTCCTATGAATGCCTAATTGGTATGAATTGGTTGGATCAACACCATGTTGTCCTAGATTGTTATAACAAATCATTTACTTGCTTGGATGGGGGAGGCGACTTAAGGATAGTACAAGGGATTCTTAGAGCAGTGATTGTCAAAGAAGTTTCAGCGTTGCAGCTAAAGAAGAGTTACAGAAAAGGGTGTCAAATATTTGTTGCGCAAATGGAAGAGACACCTAGGTATAGGGTGTCAGACATTCAAGATCGTGTAGTCCTAAAAGAGTTTGAATATGTATTCAAGGAGATACCTGGGCTGCCACCTAAAAGAGATATTTATTTCTCTATCAATCTGATGCATGGAGTAGCTCCAGTATATAAGACTCCTTACATGATGAGTACACTTGAACTGAAGGAATTACAAATGCAACTTGAAGAGCTTCTAAATAAGGGTTATATACATCCAAGTGTGACACCTTCGGGAGCCTCTATATTGTTCGTAAATAAAAAGGATGGAACTTTGAGACTTTGTATTGATTTCATGCAATTGAACATGGTTATTGTGAAGAACAAGTATCCTTTGCCAAGGATAGATGACATTTTTTATCAGTTGAAAGATGTAAAAATATTCTCCAATATTGATCTCGGGTTAGGCTACCATCAGGTAAGAATTCAAGAAGAAGACATCAGAAATAATTCTTTCAGAACAAGTTATGGAAATTATGAGTTCACAATGGTTCCATTTGGGTTAACAAATGCACCAACTGTCTTCATGTGTCTCATGAATGGTGTATTCAGGAATTATTTGGACAAGTTTTTCATTGTCTTTTTGGATGACATTATAATATATTCTAATTATGAAGAAGAACATGAGCAACACTTGAGAATGGTGTTACATTTTTTGAGGGAGCATCAATTGTATGCCAAATTGAGCAAGTGCTCATTCTACCAGAAACAAATATATTACGTGGGCCATATCATCTCTAAAGAAGGAATAAAAGTAGATCCATAAAAGGTAAGAGCCATGGAAGGATGGCCAACTCCAAGAAATGTCTCTGAAGTAAGATCATTCATGGGTATTGCAGGTTACTATAGAATATTCATTGAGGGATTCTCAATAATTTCATACTCAATTACTTATTTGCAGAAGAAAGGTGTGAAGTTTGAGTGGACATTGGATTATGAAAGGAGTTTCCAACACTTAAAGCATTTACTAACAAGAGCTCCAATACTAAGGATTGTTGATCCAAATGAAGATTTCATAGTATTCACTTATGCATGTAATGAGGGACATGGTGGAGTCTTTAGTCAGAATGGTTATGTTGTGTTCTAACGAATCAAGGAATCTGAAGGAGCATGAAAGAAACTATGCAACTCATGATTTGGAGTTGGAAGCCATAGTGCATGCCTTGAATATGTAGAGGTACTACCTCATGGGGAAAATATTTGAAATGAGGACAAACCATAGTGGTCTGAAATATTTGTTTAATCAACCAAATTTGAATGCCAGGAAAAGAAAATGGATAGAATTCATCAGTGAATATGATTTTGATATAAAACATATCAAAATTAAAGAGAACAAGGTGGTTGATTCACTCAGCAGAAGGGTGCATGAGATTCATTCTACAGGCATTAGCATGTGTCAATCATATTTGAAAGGTAGAAATCTAGAAGTTGCTAAATCAGATAAAAAATACATGGACTTAAGGGAAAAACTTTAGCAAGGAAGCTTACAACAAAAAGTTGAAGAATATAAGTTGGAAGAGGATGAAATTCTTAGATATAGAGGTAGAACTTGTGTGCCAAATTATTGGGAATTGAAGAATATAATATTTGGAGAAATGCATAATGTACCTTATGTTGGACACCCAGATTACCAGAAAACTATTGTAGCTATCAAGAGCCAATATTATTGGTGAGGCATGAAGAAACAAGTTGTTGAGTTTATTGCCAAGTGTTTGGCATGTCAAAATTTCAAGGCTTAGCATAGACATCCAACTAGTCTGCTACAACCATTACCCATTCCAAAGTGTAAGTGGGAAGTGGTTACAATGGATTTTATCACTAAGCTACCCAAAACTAACAAGCAACATGATTCTATCATGGTGGTAGTGGACAAGCTTACCAAAGTTGTCCATTTTATTCCAGTAAAACTTACTCACAAGGCAGATAATATAGTTGATATATATCTAAGAGAAATAGCTCGATTGCATGGAATTCCCAAGACAATTGTGTCTAATAGAGATCCAAAATTTACTTCAAAATTTTGGCAAGGATTGTTCAATGGATTTGGAACAAATCTTCATTTTAGCACAACTTATTACCCATATTCAGATGAATAAACAGAAAGGGTGAATCAAGTAATTGAAGACATGTTAAGGATGTATGTCATGGATAAACCGTCCAAATGGGAGGATTATCTACACTTGGTAGAGTTTGCCTACAACAATGGGAAACAAGCATCCCTGAAGATGAGCCCATTTGAGGCACTCTATGGTAGTAAATGCAACACACCAGTCAGTTGGGAAAACCCAACAGACCACGTAGTAGTTGGGCCAGAACTACTCAGAGAAATGGAAGAGTAGATAATAAAAATTAAGCAGAATTTAAAGGTTGCGTAGGATAGGTAGAAAATTTGTGTTTATAAAGGTAGAACTCATGGGGAATTTAATGTGGGTGATCATGTGTTCCTGAAAATAAAGGCCAATAGAAGCTCCCTTAAGTTGGGAAAGTGTTCAAATTTGGCAGTGCGGTTTTGTGGGCCATTTAAAATCCTAGAAAGGATTAGACCTAGGGAATATATGCTTGCCTTGCGTGAATCAATGCATACTCATAATGTATTCATGTTTCCTTTCTTAAAATATATATACATGATACTAATCATGCTATTTATTGGAATGTGATTCATGTGGAACTAGAAGGTGGTTTTCAAGTGCATCATGTGTGCATATTGGATAAGAAGATCAAGCAGCTCTGGAATCGATCCATAGGGATATTAAAGGTCAAATGGACTTGGTATGGTCCTAAGGATGCGACTTGGGAACATGAGGATGCTATGCGGGCAGAATAGCCACATATTTTTGAAAAATTTTAAAATTTTGAATCTTTATGTGTATATATTGAACTGAGGACAGTGCATAAATAAGGGAGAAGGGATTGTAACACCCCTAGGAAGATCCCCAAGTGAAAATATAAATGTAATTTTACATCAATTATAAGTTGGTGAGCTAAAGTAACAAGTCTTTGGGTTTGGTTATGCACGCATTAAGTTAAGTGCACAAGGAACTCACATCAAAAGAGTGTGCATAATGGTAAAATTATACAACACATAGTTTTATGTCTTGGCGCGCATCTATGTAGGTACATAGGAAAAGCACACTAAAATTGAAACAACTTAAGGAATGAAACACACACAAGTATTAGTGCGAAAGGATTAGGCACTAAATAAAAAAGGCACACAAACCTCGATTCAACACGCACTGGTTTAGTGCACAGGTTTTTGAAGGGAAGAAGAACCATTTTGTATATAATTCATGATGTAATGTGCACCTGTGAAAGGGTGCGAGGTTGGCGCACTGAGGAAAGAGTGTGCGTATCTCAAAAGTTCTACGCGCACTAGTTTTAAGAGCATGAACTATGTATTTTGAGGCTAGTGAGCATGTATGTAAAATATCAATACTTTTGTATTGAGATGTAAATGTAATCACCTGCAAATTAAAGAAAATACATCCCTGTGGTAGACCAACCACGTAAAATAGTTCAAGGGGATTAAACTCCACTAGCTGAGGTCAAGGGGGCTAGGTTAAAAGAGATTAAAGCCAAAATGGAATATTTTATTAATATTTCTTAGAAGGTGTAAAGTAAGGATATAATATTATATCCTAAGTCCTTGGGAGGGGACAAGTGGATAAAAGTAGTTATGAACATGACAAGTGTCGAGTTGGGGACATCTTGTTGACAGAAGGAAGTTCTCAACCTGATTGGTGTCGAGTTGGGAACATGCAGTAAAAGGATTCAAACTTATTCCATTTTGGTAGGTAAGAATCTAGGGGCACGAAGACCATGGAAAAGAGTAAGTAAGTTGATTATTCTACCATCGAACAAATAGTTCTGACAAAAATTATTTAGTCAGTGAATCGGTTAGTAGTTGTAATGAGGTCGATGATTACTATGATCAGTATGTTCAACAATGTTATAGATACCTGTGTATGAATTAGCTTGGAGAGATAAATTGAAGATGTGGGTTGACATGGCCGTGGAACGTTGAATTGAAGAGGCAGGTTATCAGGCCCGTAGAAGATTGCATTTTATCTAGGTGAGAGAATGGATCGAAAGCATTTCTGGAGGTGTCAAACTGTAGTGAAAAGGATCTGAGACTTCCTTTCCATCCTGTTGTTGAAGCCATAGAAGGGAAGTGTGGAAACTGAAGTACTATTGAGCAGAGAAGGGGCACATTTCCTAGGGTGGGACATGCATGTGGGGAATGAGAGGCTGTAGGTTGTTAGTCCGAATTGGCATTTGTGGCGGACATTCCTACAATTGATTCACCTGTATATGAGCTACCTAGGATCTATTTCATGTAGAATGAGATACTTTAGCCTGGTTGGGAACCCTTTCCCAAGTGGAGTTTAGCCCAAGGTTGAGGGTGACCCACTGTTGAGATTTATGAACAATGTGGTCTAAGGATGGGAGGAACGTGGAAGGTTTGCCCATAGTTGGTGTCTTTTATTTCAAAAGATAAGTTCCAGTTGTGTGTTAAATAATGTTTTCAATTATATTTATGCAATTATTGTCATGGGTCTATGTTATTTATGTTGTATGTATTTGTCATGAATTATGTATAAATCTGTTAAGAAAATGTACGGAACTATGCATTTTAGAGTTTCTATATGTTTTTTTAATTAATGACAGAGTTGTGTCAGAGCAATTTAAGTAGAATTTCTGACAATATGGTATCAGAGAAAGAGTTGTTTCAGTGACATTACCTAGTGGGTGGCTCGATATGTCACAATATGGTATTAGAACATTAACAGAACATGTTAAGGAGTAGCATGGCCCATCCTGGGTGGTTGGGGGTGTTACATTCTGCCATTTTGGTGGGAGAGACCTTTTGGACCTTCAAATTTTGGGTCAAAGAAGGGGTATCCCCTGGGAAAGGATAGCTGGTAAAGGGAGCCTTCAGGGAGGGTGCCTGGAGGATGGTCTCTACTTCCCTAGCTAATTGACATGCATGTAACTAGGTATTGGGATGATGCATGTTCACACGATCCTTTATAGCTTCTATTAGACCACTGATAAAACATTCAAGGTAAATATCATTAGATAAGGCCTCGGTACAGATAGACAAATGTTCAAATGTCATGATGAATTATGTGTGTTGTAGGAAAATTACCCTGTGGACATGTGAATGTCCTCTTGGATCCTAGACCCCTATTACCAAGACAAAAAAATGATAACATTGAACACTGACATTCCTTTAAATGTAGCTAAACTAGTCAAAGGAAAAAGAGGAAGAAAGCATGATGTACCTTTTTCTGAAGCTTGTCCTTGCTTGGTCCAGGCTGAAATTGATCTTCGGGACCTTTAATGAGTTCTTCAATTTAATAGACAACAAAGACAATGCATGATTCCTATTCTACCCAGATTAGTTTAAGCTAGATTTATCAAGAAGAGGCAAGCCTATGAAATCATACACAAGCTTGAAGGAAACAGACCAAGCATATATTAATGAGAACATAACAAGGTGCTTACAATCTGTAGATGTAGATGCAACAACCTCACCAAGTCCTCCTTGTCCAACCCCTTGCTCAAAAGATCCACAATCAAAATGACAATACTTTTCACTGATATTATCCTCCTTTTCACCATGAGAATGCCTCCTTTTATAGGCTTTGGGATGCTCAACCACCTTAGTTATCTTTGGAATAAGTTGAGGATATGACTCCATTAGTTGTGGTATCTCCCTTAGATACAACCTAAAGCTTGGATTCGATCCAAACCAACTTGGATCCTTTCTAGATTTCCTTAGAAATAAGGGGGATTTCTTCCCAAGAATCTTTCAACCAATCAACACTCCCTCAAAGCTAGAAACAAAGTGCTATAGTGATCTTTGATAAGTGTACAAGGAGTGTTAGTGGTCCCTGCAAGTGAGCAGGGGAGTGATGATCTCCAAAAAATCATTTAATATAATAATTTCCCAAGAAAAATTAATGTGTAAGCTTTCTAAATGATGTTTTTTCCTTTTCTAACATGTCTTGGAGGGTGTATCAAGTGTTCTTATGGTGTCATCCACAATGCGACACATGCAGGACAAAAATGCGATGTTTGTGACACTTGTGACAAAAGTGTGACACTTACGATAACGATAATGGGACACTATCGAAGTGAGGAATTTTGATGTGTAACAGATTTTCCCTGAAAGTGAAAAGTCAAAAGACAGAAGTTGATGATTGAAGCACTTTGTAGATTTTCGAAGTAAGTTAATGGAGTCGGAGAACTTGGTAGAAGCTACAAACAACCATCAAACAAATGTTATCATATGTTTCAAACCTAAGCAAGGCATACCTATGCTTGAGTGACAAAGGACTTAAGGTATGGCCGCCAATAAATACACTGCGGATCCATAGTGATAATGATTTAAGGGTATAGCCACCAAAGATAAAATGTGGATCTATACCTCCATGACATGAACTAATTGTAACCACAAGAAATACACAGTGGATCTACGAGATGATAAGACATAGCCATGGACCAATACAAAGTGGATCTATGTGACAGTATATCAGTATGATCAAATATCTCCTTCGAAGCCTGGGAAAGAAGATAACAAAGTGAAAGCTCAACCCAGGGTCTTCGTCTGAATCTTGATGTAGTACAAATATAGCCATGTGAATAAGTTTTTTGATGTCGAACATGGTATAAACCACTTGATTACCATTCAATGAGGTAAACCATTAAAAAGTTTGAGGGAAATCACCAGTGATGTCAATGACTCCCAAGGTACCCTATTACAATCCAATGAATGTGAATAAATGAGTTAAAGTCGGACATTTGTGGAGTCATCCTATCAGAGTTCAATGATGTAAACCCACTATTGGAGGTGAGGAGGCCTTCCATTGAGGCATGTAGGTCCCAAGGTACTTATTGGTTTCTAAGTCAAATTCCTGAATGATGTGTTGAATTTGATAGGAAAATACTCGTTGAAGGAGGGCCTTGATGTATCCCCCATCATTGACACAAAACTAGCATAGATATGTAAGATGGTGAATCAAATGAGTATGGACTGACACAGGTATTGAAACTGGAAATTTGTGATGGTTGACTCTTGAGGTGGATACTTCCCTTGAACAATGAGGCACAACATGACTTGGCAGCATAAATGTAACATGGACCAAAACGTAATGCAGTGGATACTGTGACAGTCGTCGGGTGACCCAAAGGAGTGAAACAAATTAGAGGATTGGTTCAATGCATAGGTTCAGCGAGTTATCCAAGTGTTCAAGATGTAGGTAGAAACAATGTGTCATGTTCAAGGGCGACTGCAAGAGTGACTTGTGACAATTCTAAAAGTTAGCTTGGCTTGCTTCCTTCAATTTTTTCCCCCATCTAGATAGACGAGTACCTCTTTTTGTTTTTACGAGCTCGAGGAGGATAACACATGCTTGGTATAACTCACCTTCAGTAAGTCCCTCTTCCTTTGTTTAAAGAACTAGAAGAAGTAAGGGTTTGGTCCCATATGGTCCCTTCAATGTGTGATTTTAACGAGTCCAGAGAAGGAAAACTCAGTGTTTTTTCATGTTTAGAGAGTTTGAAAAAAAACTTAAAGACAACTCCAGGGTTGTCCTTTTTCGTAAATTTAGTCTCTGAGGTCCGAAAAAGAGATAAACTGCTACTTGAGAGACGCCCTTTCAAAACCTTTTAAATGAGTGTGAAAGGAAGCAAGATCACTCGACAATATTTTCATGTTTAGAGAGTCTGAAAAGAGCTTAAAGGAAACTCCGGGGGTTTCCTTTTTCATGTAACCTTTATGAGTCTGAAAAAGTGATAAAAGTCTACTCGGTTGCATTCTCATGTTTTTTTTTTTTTAGCGCGAGAAAGAACAAAGACTGCTCTTCAGTGTTACAAGGTTTGTTGAAAAAGATATTGCTTCCAAGCCTACAAATATAGACAATTCTGCATCCAGGCCTGCAATTATAGACAATTCTGCATCCAGGGTTAAAAAACCCAAAATAAACTTTATATTAGAAAAAAATCAACCCTATAATACTGAAATAAGGTTGGAAATTTCATTTACCATTTCATTTTCACCAATTTCTTCATATTTGGAATTTTCAACCTTTAGAGGGCGATTTTAAAGCTACAAGTGCGGGATCTGTGATCGATCATTTTTTATTCTATCTGGACCAGGTTTTTCACCTTACCATTTCAATCATTTCTCATGGCTTAAAATTGTATTTTAGCTAGTTCTTAGGGTGTTCTGGGCTCCTTAGGAAGCCATAGGCACCGAATTGGATCAACGCTCCCTCAAAGGGGTGAGGGGAGTATCAATCAAGTTTTCGGCGCCCTGGTGCATGTACCTAGGGAGAGCTAGTTCTCTGTGAATAGGCTTAGGGGAGCATCGATGCAGAACAAAAAAAAAACGTTTCTTTTTAGGCTAAAAATACCCAATTTTTTTCTATAAGAGGTTGACTAAAGGAATTTAAATGGTTGTTTTTGCAGTTTTCACGAATCATAGCCATGATTGAATCAAAGGAACATGAACATAAGTTCGATGATATGATCGCATTGCAAAACCCTCAAGCAAGGGCTTCTTTGAGAAAATGTGGTCTCCTCAAGTATTTCAAACTACAAAAAATGAAGAAAGAGGTTTTGTTACTTGAGTACCTGATTGGATTATGGGATGATTTCGAACAATCATTTCGTATTGGACCACAATTTATCAAAATTGAGCTCTACGATGTGTATTTTTTGATCGGCCTCTCAAGGACAGGGGATCCTATCCTTTTTTCTGGGCATCGGGCAACTCCTTAGCCTACCGAGGTATATGTGGCTGACCACTATATTCCAGGATCTTGATTAGTCAGGGGATGAATCATGATCAAGGACGTGAGGTATTTGACACTGAGATCGATTCTATTTTCCATCACCAACTTGGAAGGTAGTACGAGTGCTCACCTATATTCAAAATCTCAAATGTCATACGCTCTACAATGTTTGGAGCCCAAATTATTTAATTGGAGTGTGGGATTCCTTCGTAACGTGAAGGAATAGATCACAAAGTGTAGGATTGGAAGGTAGAAGTAGTTTGGATATGACTTTTTCTTGGTTTCGTTCTTTTTGGAGTGAATACCCCATATGAAGCCATAAATTGCGCTGATAGAATGACCGACGATCGAGCCACGTATGGAAATATGGACTAGTTTTTCCCCAAGATTGGGGAACAAGGCCTCAACATTCAAGTTCACAATTGAATTCTTCGCTTGGTGGAGAAGGAAGTTGATTGTTATTGAGGACTTTCCATATGCCAGAGTGTATTTCTAGGGCAGTGTGGAATTAGTGCTCCCAGAGGGCATTGACTGGGATGTGTCAGGTATGAAACCAAACCTTGTCATGTATTTTTTATTTTTTATTTTATATTATTTTTATGTGTACAAAGAGGGGTTTTAATAGACGTTTTGCTTCATCATGCAGAAAGAGGCGTGTAACGTCTGACGGAGATGCTAGAACTAGGGCATTGTGGAGACGTGTAGATAGTTGTGGAGCATGAGGTGGCAGTAGGGGGGCTTTGGGAGGTCGAGAGGAACCTCCAAGGTATGAATATGGGTTTCCCTCCTCTCAGGAGGAGAGATGTACCTCTTCATCTGCATAGGCATATAGTGGGGGTTCCTGAGAGTTTGAACCACTTGCTCCGACGAGTGGCTCATGCAGTGGTGTGCTTCTCGGAGCACAACGTGGTGCAGGAAATCTAGGATACTCCATATGTTTTGTAGTCTTTACATGATGATATTATGGGCATGAGGTCCCATATTTTTCCCTATTATGTACTTTTTGATGTAAACAAACTTTTTCTATCATGCATTTTATATACATATATCTAAGTTTTGTGGTGCCAATGATGTTACATTTTATCTTGTGTGATTTTTTTAATGTACATGTGATTCATTTTCCTTTTATTCATCTATGCATGAGATACCGATCCAAAATATGATTTGCAAGCGAATTCGATGTTATGTTGAGTTCTCTTGGTATGTGTCTGTATTGTGTAAATTCAAACATTCTTTCAAGACAACAAACTCTTAGGTGGAGATACAATAAGACAGGGTTGCGAACAACGTAAACTCAATTAAGCTGACAAACCACGAGTTGAGAATCTAGGTTGATGACCAGATGATATATATCTAGAGAGGAGGCCTTGGTTAAAATTCCAATGACAGTGTGATATTCTGCCACGTTATTGGTTGTTGATCTTAGGAAAATTCTTCCTGAACTCACCAACTCATTAGAGTGGTAAATGACCCAAGCTGCATAAGCAATGTTCTGGGTGTGTCGACTAGCTCCATTTGCAAACCCGAAAAAGATGGGAAAGGGAGATGTCATCTCTACACACAATCACTCAAAAAACTCATACACGCAAGAGAAAAGACACACCAAATCAAAAAATATAGTACAATAGTGTACAAAGCACACATCCTAGATGTTCTATGCACAATACTTCTTGAGGTAAAGCCCATTTTGGGGCTCACAGAGAGATATTCCGTCGTAGTGAACTAGCTCGTAGGAACCTTTATGTAATACACGTTTTATGATATAGGGTCCATGCCACAGAGGTTCTAACTTTCCTTTCCCTAGCTTATCGTGACCCTGGTCATAAACAAGGACTAGGTATCCTTCTGCAAAAGTACGAGGTTGATCAGATTTTTCATATTGAATCTTCATTTGTTTTTGATACGTATCATTGACGAGAGAAACATCGTGACATGTTTCATCCAACCTAGTTAAATATAGGAATCGTTCCTCTTTAGCAGAGGTATTGTTGGAAGATTGGTTGTTGTCATTGATGTCAACCCTAGTCATGGGTTTTGGACCAGAAGATTGATGAAGTTATTTGGACATGAAGGAAAATGAAAATGAAGATACAACACCCATGGATGGATAGTATACATCATTCTC
>ML803014.1:278702-293279 GCA_009831015.1 Picea engelmannii
TCTCATATATTGTGCATGGTGTATTGTGGTGTATTGGTGTAACTCTTATA
Source organism: Picea engelmannii (assembly GCA_009831015.1). NCBI lineage: Eukaryota > Viridiplantae > Streptophyta > Pinopsida > Pinales > Pinaceae > Picea > Picea engelmannii. Next base: position 278,753 of record ML803014.1, read on the forward strand.
TTATTGTTCATTTCTCATTGGATATAATTGAATGGTTTAATTATAAGTTGAAAAAGGTTTTAAATTGTACTTGATACTGATTCACCCCCCTCTTAGTATCAACAGGTATGAGGTAGGATTTCTACGGTGAGTTTCAATGAATGGATATCACACTTGATTGGTAACACTACTTCGACACCATATACCAACTGGAATGGGGTGAATCCAGTTGCAGTTTTCAATGAGGTGCGGTAAGCCCAAAGGGAGGAGAAAATTTGCTAGTGCCAAGAAGTTTTGTTTGTCCCCACCATGCATTGAATCATGGTCTTAAGGACTTTGTTGATAGCTTCAACTTTTCCATTTGCTTGAGGATAGTAGGGGGATGAGTTCTCATGGAAAAAACCCAACTTGACATGCAACTCACTCATCATATGGTTTTGAAAATGTGAGCCATGATCTATGACAATGGATTGTGGGACACTAAAGAAAGCAATGATGTGGTTAAAAATGAAGAGAGTTGCAGTACGACCATCGTTAAGAAATGTAGGCATATCCTCATCCTATTTAGTGAAATAATCAACGACAACGATGATATAATTGTGCCCCCTGGATAAGGTAGGCTTACATTTCATAAAATCAATTCCCCTTTTGGAAAAGGGGTCGAAGGCGGCAATGGGATGCAATGAAGCAGGGTGGGTGTGTGCCTTTTTTTTGAAAAACTTGACAGGGTGGGCATCGTTTGACAACCTCAATACAATCTTTCAAGATGGAGGGCCAAAAATAACTGGCACGTGAGATTTTTTGGGCTATATCCATCCCATAAAGGTGACCGCCACAAGCTCCAAGGTGACAGTCATTCAAAACGTGTTTAGCCTCATCTTGGGTTAAACAACGTCGTAAGACGGTATCAATACCACAACAATACAAAGTGTCTCTAATGATAAGGTAGCGTTTATAATGGTGACGAATACGGCGACATTCTTCACGGGAGATATTAGGCTAGAAACGTTGGGTTTGAAGATAGAGAAGAATATCTCCATACCAAGGGTTTGACATGCTAATGAGGAACAAAGATTCGTCATGAAGAGAATCAATGGGATCAATATCTTCATCAGCATGGGGAAGATCGTAGATAAGTTCCACAAAAACCAACGACTTTTTATCTTTTGATTTGGTAAACTCGAGATCGAATTCTTGAATAATAACGATCCATTTGGAATATTTCCCCCCAAGGACTTGACGTGTAAGGATATGGTAGATGGGGTTTGAGTCTACAATGACAATGGTAATGCATAACAGGATGTAATGGTGAAACCTCTGGACAATAATGACGGCTGTCGGAGCCAAATTTTCAATGTGTGAATATCAGATCTTGGGACTAGATAGACTCTTGCTCAGATAGCACATCACATGTTCATCACTGTTAAGTTCCTCTTCAACTAACACCATCTCAATAGTGGAAGTAGAGGTAGCCAAATAAAGGATATAGTCTTGATCATAATTCAAAGGATGAAAGAGAGGTGTGTGGGTTAATGCGTGTTTAAGAGCATCAAAAGAGCATTGAGCAGTATCATCCCAGATGAAAGGAGTGTCTTTCTGCAACAATATCATAAATCCTTTAGTGAGTTCAACGTACTTGCATATGAAACGGGGAAGAAAGTTTTCTTTCCCTTGCAAAATTTGTAGTCGGGTTAGATTGTTGGGAGGAGGTAAAGCAAGAATAGCTTTGAATTTCAAGGGATCCACCCTAATCCCATCTTTGGAGACAATGAATCTGATGAGCCAACCTGATTCGACAACGAAGATACACTTGTGAGGGTTCAAACAGATATGGTAAAACTGACATCATAGAAAAATGGCCTGTAAATGACCAATATGATCTTGTCGAGTGGACGAATGAGCAGGTAAATCATTGAGGTAAGGCTACACAATCTATTTGATATCGTGGAAGGCATATGACATGGCCCACTGGAAAGTAGCACCAACATTTTTAAGGCCAAAAGGTATCTTCCAATAGGTGAATTTCCCCCAAGGGTATATGAAGGATGTCTTATGCTAATCAGCTGGAAGAATATCAATCTGGTTGTATCCTGAAAATCCATCCATGAAACAAAATATAACGTTGTCAGCACAATTATCAATGATTTGGTCGATAAATGGTGTAGGGTAATTGCATTTTGGACAAGCCTTGTTGATATCCCTATAATCAACACATAAATGAATGGTTCCTTGTTTTTAAGCAACCAGAACGAAGTTAGAAACCCATTACGTCAAGGAGATAGGATAGTTAAAGCTAGATTTCAATAGTTTTTCAACTTCTTCCTTTATGGCCATGGTTTTCTTAGGATGATCTGGGTGAATTTTTTGTCGTATAGGTTTAACGCCTGGGTAATTTTTTATCTCATGCACAACAATCAATGGATCGATCCCTGGCATTTCCTCGTAGCTCCAAGCGAAGACATCATGTAATTCTTTAAATAAAGTGGTGTAAGCTTCCACTTCCTCGGGCAAACAATTAGCACCAAGATGGAAATTTTCCACGATATACCTTCTTTGATTGAAATATCGATAGTGATGGTAGAAGAGATGTTGCCTAAATTCCCCTTGAAAGTAGTATCTTGGGTGAGTATAGGATATTGGGAAGAATCGACAACATCAGGGGGGAAGATAGAGTGTATATCTTCCTGAATTTCATCTAGACTAGGAAGAAAAGATGATCGATGATGGTTTTCATCCAAATGTACCTCGTCAATACTAAGAATTTCCATAATGGATTCATCCGATGGAAAAAACTGTAGGATGTAGTCAAAAGAAAAGGATAAGGAATCCAACCAAGATGGCAACGAATAAGTGTCGGATGCCAAAATATGTTGGTCATCCAAAGAGGGAGAGGCAGATTGGATAGCATCGTATGAAGCCTCAGCAGGACTAAGTGCCATAACATCACCTAGTGCATCAAATTCCAAAGGACTAGGAACAACCCAAGGATAAGATGATTCGAAATATCGATATGCCATAGTCGAGATCATATTGTTCATGGAAATGTGTTGTGTGGTGGGAGGAAGTGGTTCAGGGAAAGTACCCATAAGGGAAGAATATTTTAAAATACCTACACCAACACTTTCATAAGTTATCTTAATATCTCCCAAGAAAGGAATATTGTTGGTGGAGGGAGTGCGAGCATCGGGGGTGTAGTAATCTAATTGGTCGATAGTGACAATTTTACCTTGATAGGGGAATTGTACACATTGAAACACTGATGAAGCGATGACAGTCATGGAATAAAACAAACTTATTCCTAACAACAAGTTGTAATCAAGGGGAGCATCGACTACCTATACATCGACAAAGACAATCTTTCCTCCCAACTGAAAAACTAAGGACTGTAAGATTTCGTGAGGACAAAAACCTCGCCCATCGAATGCTCGTAACATGGTAGGGGATTGGTTAAGTGCGGGTGATTTTAATCATTTCCAACATGCTAACAACATGACACAAGTTGAATCTCCCTCATCTAGTATGGTGCAGTGAATGTGCTGGTTATGAACAACCACATCAATTTGAAAAACAAGCAGGTGAGAAAGTCGTGACTTGAAGTTATCAAGGTTAAACATGATATTATTTTATTACTAAGGATCAATTGCACCAATGGTGGTCAAGAGCATTCTATGTTGACTCAAAAAATGTTGTAGAACTTCAAGAGAGGACATAGCACACGGTTCATGAGTCAAATCTTCAACAATGTTGTTGTTTTGGGCGACACATGAACTAGGATTAAAAGTTGATTTGTGAATAGTTCTCTTGAGAGGGTGTAAAATAGAGTCAAAATTGGGTTTCTTAATTTGAAGTGACCCAGACGAAGGACTAACGGAGGTGGGAGATGGATCTAGTGGGGTACCGTTAGTGAATTTTTCTTTATCAGATTTAGTCGACGTTGTGGTGCAAGTGGTTAAATTGATCCCTTTGAACATATAAATATCAGCACTTGACGAGGCTTCCTCTCTAGGAGGATGGATGGGATTTCCCCCTGCTGGATGGTCAAGGGTTTGAGTAACCATGGATTGCTGCTGATGAAAAAGTTGTGTTAACACAACGGGTTGGGAATTCCCTTTGAAAATTTTTGCAACTTCATCGTGATGAGGACAATCTTGGGTGTAATGATCATCACCACAAATGAGACACAAGAATTTTGGTTTTCACTGTGGTTTCTTTTCAGGAGAAGGTGGTGGAGTTTGTGTTTTTTTATTTTCATTATTATTATTATTCTTTTTGGGTTTATTTTTTGTTTTCATCTTGCCCCCGGATTGTTGCGAAGAGGCAGATTGGACTGCATTCACCTCAGAGATTTGAGTCAGGGGGTAGGTAGAGGAGAGAGAATTCGAACTGGTGACGGGTGCAGAAACAGAGCGATTAGCTGTTTCGGTCGACTATGATGAAGATTGGGTTTTGATGGTATCGATGACTCCATCTACATGTGTCATGGAAGAAGGTTTGGATGGATCGATAGAAGTATGGGGAACATTTGGTATCAACTCATATAATGTACAAGATTAGGATTAAACCAAATCTAAATATTGAGCTCGAGCAATGGCTTCTTCCTCAGTGACCACACCACCCATGGCGACGTCACGACCAATTGGGGTAAAATAGATTTAGTAAACCATTTGGCCAATAACTGGTCAAGAATGGTCTCTTTAATCAAATTTCGTCGTCGTCGTCGTCTCCACTCATGAATGTGATCAGAGATATGGACAGAGTTCGTTTGAAAAAGTGAGGTTAATATTTCAGTGCCCGTCTCGTAATGGATGGGTAGTTTAAAATGCGTGAGAAAATCCATAGCTAAGGAGTTGAAGTCTTGAAAGGTACCACGTTTAAGTTCAATGTACCATTTGGTTGTGGAGCCCGTGAGTGTGCGTTGGAAAAGACACAAACGTATAGAATCATCCATCAGTGAGTTTGATGAACACCATATATGGAATTTCATAACATGTTTTTTCAGGTATTCCCCAGGTTTACCATTAAATTTGGGGATGTCAGAAGGTAATTTAGTAGGAATTACTGGCTAGAAAGGAAAATGTAATATTGGATCATTTGTCAACCGATACAAATTTGGTAGATCCAGCGTGGCAAGGAATGGTAATTGTTGGTTAACCTGAGGGTGATACTGATGTGACATAGGGACACCAGTGGGGCCATAAACTGGTTGAGGTGGATAATTGTATCCAGCAGGCCCTCCCATAAATGGTTGTTGTTGACCGGTATAGGTAGGATTCAATTGTTATTGAGGAACGTTCATGAGTGGATGGAAACTCAGTTGATTCTCAGAAGTATAAGTTGGTTGATTAGGTTGTGGGGGATAAATAGTTTTCCCTTGAAGAGGGTAAACATTTTGTCTTTGTGTAGGGTAAACATTTGACCCTTGGGGAGAATAAGTTTTTTTCCTTGAGGACCCCGGGTGGGATTTGGGACACCCAGATAAGGTTGTCCAAAATACAATCCGGAAGGAATGAGATTTGGTACTCCTCCTTGTGGGTTATGGTATAATTTCCCCCCTTGGTAATGTTGATTAAATGTACCTCCTTGAGGTACTCCCCAAGGTTGTGAATGGTTTTCGGCAAAAGGGGGTTGCACTGCTACCATAGGTTGTGTGACAAATGTGGTTTTACCAATAAAAGGGGGTTGTACCCCAATAGGTATGTGAAAGGGTGGTTGTCCCCCAGGAGGGACATGCCCACTAAATGATGGTTTCCCCCCAGTCAATATTTTTCCCTCAGTTGATTGTGTGTGTATGGAAAGGGTTTGCATTCTCTGATGTAAATATGTTCCAACAAGATTTTGTGGAACATAGGGAGCTGTGGTGTGAAAAGGTGTAGTGGTGGGAGTAACAACCAAAGTACCTTGTGGATGATTAGGTGTGTTGGTTTTGTGTTGACATAGCATCAGGATCGACTACTTGTTTGATGGGATGATCAATAGTCTGACTGGACGGTCTTGCCTCAACAGCAGTAGAGGCAAGAGGGTCATGAGGATTAAGAGGTGGTCAACTAAATTTAAAATGTTCATAAATATCATGTCTTGATGGAGTCCTCCATATGGACCAAACATGTGTCTATTGTGGATTTACTATGCCAGCAAACCGGATAGGAGTTATGTAGTCATCATAATCACGTTGTGTGTCTTCCATCTGTGTTTCGGTACATGGCCTCAATGGAAAACATTTAACTTCCTCTTCTATTACATTACCGAACGAGTCCAGTCAAAAAATAAGTGGTTTGAGAGGAGCTTCTGACACAGGGATAGTATGAGGAATGGAATCCTCAACCGTAACCAAGGCACTTTCAGGATTTTCTAATAAAGGAGTAGCAACGCTCCCAACGTTAGAGTGATTTTCTACCTCTTCACAGTAAATGTCTTCAGGTGAATTAGGAGGTAAGGGTTCGTAGCCTTCTGGAGACAACCCTTGCATCCTACATGATCTACAAATACCTTTATTGTCTATAGTCTCAATCTTGAAAAATTATTAAATAAACCAACAACACACGCTAAAAAATCTAGAAGAACCAACAAGAAAACAAAACCTTCTCTCAATGACCGTACTAGTTGGTGATCAACATTGCATGATCAAATTGAGAAGGGGATAGGATATGAGTAGGTGGAACAGTTATGTTGGTGACCTTCTTAACGGACTTACACCTTGGTGCAAGTTTCCACACAATAATCATGGATTTACCCTCCAAGGAGCTCGAGTGAGCTTGACCAACGTTTGTTCCAGGTACAACAAATACTTCCCTTCACCATCACCTTATGTGAGGACCCTAAATATTATGGCTACTAAGAAATCCAACTCGCAGTCAGCCTCTGGGTGGGTATAGTTGACAATACATTCTGAACGTATGGGCAGGATAAAAAGTTCGAAATCCTTCGAGAGAACTGAGGACAAGTGGACTGGTAGAACTCCAAAGGACCCTGAACGGATTCAGAATTCACAAAGCACCGAGACCAATTGAAGATAGTTGGACCTCAAGAAGAACCCCCAATATACGATCTTACTACTACGAACGGTTAAACCTCAGAGGAATAATCTTTATGGCTCTCTCGAATGCGACCTCATGCATAACCCATGTGTGAGAGGGGGATCCCAACTATGCTTATACGAAAATTGGATTTACTCTCCCTATCACAATATGCTAAGTTTGTTTTGAATTCTTTGGAGAGTTGTACTCATAGTCTAATCCAAAGAGCTAATCCTAGTCTAATGTTGGTGGAAGAATCTAAAAAGAAAAAGTTTCTAGATTGATTTTAATTAGCATTGATTTTAGTGGTTGTTCTTTACTCAGAGGTGAATGAGAGTGAAACTGATGATGTTACAAATCGAATCCAAAAGAAGCAAAATAAAAATGATAAGCAAACGTTTCTTTCAATGAACTTCTATTTACAGGAAGGAGAAGAGTTTGCTTTCACTATCAAACACAAAAATGTAGAAATTTCATGCAAGTGTTTTCAACAAGAATCCAATTCAATGCTAAACTATTCAGAAATTGTATCCAAAAACCAATCATAAAAAGGTATCTTTTCATTTGAATATGGATATGAATTGATTTAACTTAATGCTTCTTATGCCAAAAAAGGTTTCACTATTCCAGTTTTAGACAATTGGAAGCAAGCATCATACAAACAAAAAGAACACTCTCACAACAATAAAATAAGAAGAAAAAACAATTCCAAACTTAAAAAAAAAAAAAAAAATAACAAAACTAACTTAAGAATTTTACTTGGAAAGATACAAAGATCAAATACCAGTTAAAATAGTACAAAGATCTATGAGTTTCCTTGTAATAACCTTCAAACGATCAAATGAAAGAGAAATTATCAAAAATGAACTCAAAATCTCGAAGAGAAAGAGTGATTTCAAAACAAGGAAAAAACTTTAAAAAATCCAAACAAAGATCAAAAAGTCTTAAAAATAAACAGGTTGTGGGCTTTATAGAAGACACAAGTTGACAAAACAAGTCCTGAGCAAAAGAAGAAACCAAAATTTACACCCAACACAAGTATCCAACAATTTTTGAAAAAAGAGAAAAATCGGTGGTCTGGTTTTATTAGCACCAGAGCGCTACAACACTCCCTAAAGCACTACAGGGGAGTGTCGATACTGAAATCAATGCTCTGGATGTAAAGGAAGAAGGGCGCAGTTTTATGAGAATGAACAAGAATCAACCCAAAAAATAAAAACTCAGGAAGGCTTGATCATCAGTGTGTGTGAGATGACTTCAAGACTAACAACAAATGTATAAAAGAGAAAAATACAACGAGTAGGATATGAAGACGAGCAAAAGATAAGAAAAAACCAAGGAAATAAACCAAAACTGAAAGCTTCGATCCCCAGTGGAGTCACCAATTTCCGTTGTAGGAAAATTCCCCTGCGGATAGGTGAATGTCCTCTTGGATCCTAGACCCCTATGACCAAGAGAGAAAAATGCTAACATTGAACACTAAAATTCCTTTAAATGTAGCTAAACTAGTCAAAGGAAAAAGAGGAAGAAAGCATGATGTACCTTTTTTCTAAATCTTGTCCTTGCTCGGTCCAGGCCGAACTTGATCTTTAGGCCATTTAATGAGTTCTGCAATTTAATAGACAACAAAGATAATGCATGCTTCCTATTCTACCAATATTAGTTTAAGATATATTTATCAAGAAGATACAAGCCTATGAAATCATACACAAGCTTGAAGGAAACATGCCAAGCATATATTAATGAGAACATAACAAGGTACTTACAATCTATAGATGCAGATGCAACAACCTCACCAAGTCCTCCTTGTCCAACCCCTTGCTCGAAACATCCATGATCATAATGACAATACTTTTCATTGATATTCTTCTCCTTTTCACCATGAGAATGCCTCCTTTTATAGGCTTTGGGAGGCTCAACCACCTTAGTTATCTTTGGAATAAGTTGAGGATATGACTCCATCAGTTGTGGTGTCTCCCTTAGATACATACTAAATCTTGGATTCGAGCCAAACCAACTTGGATACTTTATAGCTATCCTTAGAAACAAGGGGGATTTATTCCCAAGAATATCTCAACCAATCAATGCTCCCTCAAATCTTGCAATAGAGCATTATAGCGTTCCCTGCTAAGTGTAAAAGGAGTGCTAGTGGTCCCTACAAGTGAACAAGGGATCATTGATCTCCAAAAATTCGTTTAAGATAATAATTTACCAAGGAAAAATAATGTGTAATATTTCCAAATGACATGTTTTCCTTTTCTAACATGTCTTAGAGGGTGTATCAAGTGTTCTTATGGTGTCGTCCACAATGCGACAAATGCAGGAAGAAAATGCGATATTTACAACACTTGCGACAAAAGTGCGACACTTACGATAATGTTGATGGGACATTATCGAAGTGAGGAATTTTGATGTGTAACAATGTGAAAGATCCAGTTTGGTGCAACTTAGTGAGTCGACCCAAAAATTTTTATTCCTTATCAAAATGGGAACAAACTACTTTGGAGAACATGTTCCAATTGGGAGGTCCTCGATAACATTTCTTATGTCACTGCCACCACTTCCATCGTTCTTGATCCAAGCACAAAACCCCTATATGGAGTTTGGTCTCATCATCTTCAATATCATGAAGGGAGAAGTATTGTTCCATTTGAGAAACCCACCCGACTGGGTTGGAACCATCAAATTTATGCATGTCAACTTTGGGCACCTTATTCCAAGAAGGTGGAGAACCTCAAGGGGAGCGGGAGGACCAAGTACGTTCATAATGAGAAGATTGAAGTTCTTCTAGGTTTGGCTCAACATTCTTACCCTTGAAGAGTTGCACCAATTTGTTGCATTATTGTTCAAGGGCTGTGGTGAATTCATTGTGGAGAGAAGTCATGTTGTCATCAATTTGTTTTTCTAGGTGGGACATTATATCCTCTAAGGTTTCTTGGGACTGAGAGCGAGTGGTAGGCATGATGAAGGATTAGGTAATAGTAGAGGTGTCAGGATGGAAAAAAATGGGCTTAAAAATGATAGATACCTAAGTTATCAAGACAAAGAGAGGAATCCAATGGGATAGGTCTCAAGAAAGGCATCCCAGAGGGGGTTGGGTCTACGGGAAAAAAAAGGATTAAAATTAAATGGTACCAATGCGATCATAATGAAGACAAGAATGCAATGGGATAGGTCACAAATAAGGGTGTTTATAAGACCATTTTTTAAACTCCTATGGAGTTATACTCCGAACTGAATAATACTATAGAGGCGAAACACCCAAATTCTTAACAAGACACAAGATGCAATAATTTCACAACCCCAATGCAGATGACAAGGTTGCATTGCAATAGATCTTGTCTTTTATTTCTTTTTTCCTTTCCCAAGGTGTAGGGTTTGTAGGGAGTATACAGTTAAGGGGTTTCCTTGTGCTATAACTCTTTTATATATGTGCAGGTCCAACAATAGTACTTGTCCCTATATCTTAGGTCACCAACTAAGGAGGCTAGACCGTACCTTTAGTCGTACTACTTGACTACCCAAGTACTAGAGAGTCACTTCCCAAGTGTTTTTCTCGGTTACATTATAACAGTCAGGCGATTGATCACTTTATCTATGGAGGGCTTCAGAATGCCTAGGTTGATCTGTATATAGGTGTTGTCTGATGTGCTACCATTCAAAGGGGTACCAACGCCCGTTACAAGGGTGGCCAACATATGTGCACTTAAGAACCACTTGTATTTCTTGCGTGTATGACTCTCCCACTATGGGTTTATGCGTGTAACGATAGATCTATGTAGCTTAATGATGTTGGAATACGTCTCTACCCTGGAAAAAAATTAGCCCATAAGTATTGCCCTAGAAAGAGATATGATACCACTTGAAATATTCTTGATACAATATATTATGAAAAACATAAAATATCTAGTAGGAAATGACAGAATAATAATGATATATCCAGAAAAATATCAGAAGAACACTAGAATGACACCAAAATAATCACCGGGAAGAGAAAATTTATTATGATAGCAATGTTCACTTTCCTCTTCGAGGGGGAAACCTCCAACAAAGCAGAGCTCTATCACAATAATCTCCAAGAAAAAATGTCCAATGCCTCCTATTCTTATTTATACTAATTCTACCTTCTAAGGAAACTTCTAGAGGAAGATCTTTCTAGAAGCGAAAGCTTTTATTAGATCTTCTTACATTGACTTATTCTTCTTTATTTATTAGGCCTTATTAACTAGTGTCAGTCTTTATTAAATAGAAAACATATACTTCTAACTAATGACCCATGGAGAGGGGTTAGGATCGGATCCTAACATTACATCCATACTCAATTAGTAATTTAAAAAATACATAAATAGGTATTATTCATCACCTTCCAATTATCTTTTCTATTTATGCTCCTAGAGGTTCTTTTATCTTCAACTCCTAAGTACTTAAATTCCAATTATCAAGGTGATTTTGACATCAATTTTCCCCTTTTATAAAATATGCAGAGATCTACATGAGAAATCAAGTCATAAATGCACTTTTTCATTTCTTTATGCCAAATAATTTTGCAAGTCAAAGGATACTTTTCTCCCAAAGTATACACATATACAAACCAAATTCAATACTAAGGGTGAGACCAAGTTAACTTAAAACCTTCAAGTATATAGTACCAAGATATAGGCATAACCTCTGCAACTCTTTAAGTGCATGATACCAAATGTGAGATTATTCCAACTTAGATCTTTCAAATATCCATTTTCATGATAGGGGATGTGTGTCATGGATGGGACCTAGTTAACCCAACTTGCTTTCCTCTACTAAGAAATTAATATACATTGAGGAATAAGGATTGACATCATATTGTGTTCTTCTTAGTTAAACCTTGCAAGTGTTGAATCTGCAGCTACCCTCACAACAATGTGTAACCTCCAAGAAAAAACATATGTTGTTCAACCTACTACACTACATGGAGGCTAGTAGGAATAAATAGGAAACCTAGACCTCTTTTTCTCATAATTTCAAAATACTTATGTAGTTTATATCTAGAAAGTTCAAGCAACAATGCTCATCATGTCACAACTTTTCACACAATTATTTTCCCATTTGTAAGATTAATTAGAAATTATTACTCTCATCTATGCATAGATCTAGAGCCAAACACATCAAATAGTATTGTCTAATAATCATTAATGAACAATAACCAACAATATACATATGGCAATCATCAATATCCTAGGTCCACATATCTTGACTCAATTTAGAGTCCATGTGTTAAGCCCTAAATAATGGCTCATTACCCCTTAATTGGGGCATATTACATTATTAATGTTACTTTATTTATGTTGGTTTTAGCCCATTAGTTGTAATTATACCTCCTAGTCTCCTATATATACCAAGGAGACATTTTCATTTAGAATCATATTGTAATTGTACATTTATGTGGGCATAAGGAGGTTGCCCCCTCGAAGAGGCTTATTATCTGAATTTCTCTCTTTTTCAAGGCATTGAGTACTTATTTTGTGGTTTTTCTATGCTATATTGATATTTGGTTCTTAACATATGGTATCAGAGTTCAAGGTCTTGGGGTTTCGCTGCTACATCTGAGACACCTTGTCATTTTCTCTATAATTTTTTTTATACAACGTTTCAGAAGGAACGGCTTGGAGGATATTTAGTATAGGGAGAAAGGTAATTTTGGTTAAAATTTCAGCACCCGAGGCCTTACACTTTCGGAGATACAACCTGTGCAAGATATGTTTTTGGAATCATCCTGAACTGAGTCATTACGGATTTTTCACTATAAAAAAAATTCTGTAACATTTCAGACCCTGAACTCTAGTAGATATTCACAGAAATTATTAAGGTATCTGTGGTAAAAAATTAAGCTTATGTTTCATCTCACATTTGTATATACACCCTGTGGAAGATAGGGTATCTGACTAGTCCTATTGACTAGTCTCAATAAGGTGTTCCAGGTAACACTATCATAACTTCTTCCTAGGGCATCCAAATTGAGTGAGACTGGTTTCATTGGATAGTGGACAGTTTTTAGTATTACAGGTACGAGTTTTAGAATTTAATATCAAGTATTTTGTGTGGGGCACGCTATACAAGTGAGATCTCCTGGAAAGGACAAAAATCAGCAAGTTGTGGGGAAGTTACCGTAAATTCCACTTGGAACATCCAATTTTGATCAGACCTGTGGCATTGCAGAGAATAAATATTAGAGAATTACAAAAATTAAAGTTTCATACCCAGAAGGGCCGAAACTTTGGAGATACAATAGAATAAATGTTGTCTAGAAGAACCACCTCAAAATCAAGGTTCAAAAGTGATACTTGGCCAACATCCCACCCAAAAAGGGAACTTCTACACCAAATAAGCTTCCATAAAGTCCTACTTGGACTCTTGATGAAGGTGAAGAAATGCGTAGGGACATACATGAATTACAAAAGAAGACAGTGACAAAAGATGAACTACAAGGGATGATGGATTCAACTGAAGCTAAATTGGAGGCAATAATGGATACTAATATGGATGGTTTAAAAAGGGAGATCATGGAAGGAATGAAAATTTTCCTAATAGAGAGGACACCTGAAACTGAAAATTTGTCCCATGAAATTCATGATGAGGACACAAGGAAGATGAATCAAGAATGGAGAAACTCCAACTTTGGGTTGAAGACCAACCATGTTCCTAAGATCGATATGAGGAAGTTTGATGGCAAGGACCCAATCACATGGATACTTCAGATGGAACAATTCTTTGATCTACATAATGTGCCACATACACAAAAGGTACAACTTGTTTCTTTATATTTAGAACCCAATCAATTTGTATGGTATCGATGGCTTTGTTCTCACAAATCACTCGTCACTTGGACAATTTTCACAGAAGAAATGATAGCCCACTATGAGGATACAAGGAGCAATACCTTCTTTAGCCAATTGATAAATCTCAAGAAAAAGGGTTAAGTTACAGAGCACATTGAGAACTTCCAAAGATTGAATATAAAGGTAACATATATTCTAGATGAGAACTTGATTGATGTATTCATAGGAACTTTAAAGGATAAAATTCAACATGAGGTTCGCCTTTGGGAACCCAAATCATTGGAGAATGCATTTAGGGTGGCAAGAAATGTTGAAAGCAAAAATATGGCTATGGCTACTAGAAGGACCAATCCTAACAGCTATAGAGAGAATAATGTTCCTTCTTCTAAAACACCTCAACCTACAAGGTTGACACCTCAACAATTGGAGGAAATAAAAGCAAAAGGTTTATGCTTTAATTGTGGCAGCAAGTACAGTAAGGGACATAAGTGTCATGAGAAGAAATTATTCTACATAGATTGTGAAGAGGAAGAAGAAGAAGAACAAGAACCATCTTAAGATGAAAACTTAGAAGCAATTCCATCTGAAGAGTTGACTCCCACGATATCGTGTAATGCATTGGCTGGAATTAGCACTCCTCAAACCCTCAAGATCGAAGGATATATCAAAAAGAAAAAGGTAATAGTCCTAATTGATTATGGCAGTACTCATAATTTCATTCAC
>ML803014.1:318909-330486 GCA_009831015.1 Picea engelmannii
GAATGTGCTATGTCACATGTTCATTGAGTGGAGACCCTGTGATTCTCCTTCAAAACTAAATTATTAATGAAAATGCTAAAAACCTTTCCTCATAAAGCTATCCCATTTCTTCTTCTACTATTTCCTTCTATTCAAATATCCTTCCAAAGACATTTTTTTTATCAATATTTAATTTTAATTTCAGATATTTCAATCTTTACTACCATCTTAAACATTTTGCAACCCCTCTTTGGTTCCCTTATTTGATATTTTCCTTAATGTTTCGTTAAGAGAATCACATATTTTCAAATCTAAAAGGGATTTTTGTCACTCTATCTTCTTAATGAATATGGAGGAGGATTAAGAAATGATTTGGTTTGGTCCTTTTAAGATAACTAATTCCAATATATTGTTGTTTTAAAGTAGTTAGATGCTTACTAAAAATGAGGTAATATGTTATACGTGATTTTAGTCATCTCTAACCTCCAAAGCTTGAATGAGCCATCTAGTGTCCTAGATCATTCGATTGGAGTCATCCTGATTATTTTTGTATTGTCCTTCCTTGTGCTCATGCCATGCCTTGAAGAAACCCACACACATTCACTAGTTTCTGGTGAGAAACATGTGAGCACCATAAAAATGGCCTAATAAATTTATAAAATGTATGCAAAGTATAGGCTTTGAGTGGAATAAATGGAAGGTGTACACTTGTACAAAATAGATATCATCCATCAACTGTACTTAAACTAGCTTCTAAGAATACAAATAGATTTCCATGGTTCGATCAAGTGAACTTAGATGCCTAAAAGATTTGAGATTAGGAAATTTCCTTTCTCTCATTCCTCATCATGAGAGATACACTTATTTTTTCTAAAAGTTTGACAAAGGATCTCTTAGGTTTTGTAGATCCATTCCTTAGCTCCCCTAGGTTTTTTAGATCATTTTCCTTATTATATGAGCAAGTTTGAAAGGTGGCCAAGTTGGAGGAACCTAGGCTCAGGTGGATAGGCTTCCACAACAAATATTATTATACCTAAATTTGTCCATAAAGCCCTTTCCCTCAATTCCTATTGAAAATCATAGTTATTAGTAATTTAGTTATTGCATTTATATTGTGGAATTGGATGTGGAAACTATAAATCTAATGCTAGTTTGTTCAATGCTTTTAAATATGTTTTATTCATATGAAATGATATATAAAAAATGAAAAAAGAATCTTCTTATCTGAGTGCGTGAAAGTCTTAGGAGAATCTTTGCAATGGAAATCTATCTAACTTGCCTATGACCAGAACAAATAAGTATGATTCCTACCCAAGGGTAATCCTATTCTCTTTCTCATCATTTCATTTGTAAACGCATGAATTGGGAAATAATACGAGAGAGAATATTTTTCTTTTTCAGTGAGATCATGTTGGGTTGTTATATTATTTGTAGTGAAAGTCTAGTCAAGGTAGATCGACTGACGGTTGAAGGTCGAGGTAGATCGAAAAAAATCAAGGTTGAGGTGGATCGAAAACAAGTCGAAGTCGAAGATATCGACGACAAGTCAACCAACAAGAGGTCGAAGTGTGGGCGTGAGATGAATGACTAAAGACCGAATGAAGGCCGAGTGGTATTCGACTAGTAATATGACTTGGAGTCAACTGTAATAAAATCCCTGGATTTGCAAGATTTGTAGCCAATGATCTGCATGGATCTGTAATTGTTTTTGGGCACCAATCTTTAGGGTTTTTCCCGTTTTAAAGCCTATAAAGAGGTGTGTTGTAATTTCATAAAGGCTAATGAAAAATATGCTAATGCATGAATAAATCGTAGGTTGTTGGTCATGTAGATGTAAGACAGATTGTCTACAGGGTTGTTATTGCGCAAGAAAGAGGGTATGATGTTGATTGTGTCTTAGGTGTGGACCAAGGTTAGGCATGTAACCTTTTATTCATATTGAATAAGACAAAAAGAGAGCAGAACACTCAAGGAATGTTGGTTTTCTCAGTTTAGGGTTTCCAGGGTAAAAACTTTGTGTATGGTGTAATTTCTTGTGTCATTTGCATTCTTGATTAAATTATTCTTCTCTTCTGCTAGGATTAGTGTGGAAGTGTCTCTCATTTCCTAACATGTGATATCATAGATTAGGTCTGCCTTGACAAGTGAGTTATCAGAGTAGTTTTATTCTTTGGAAAGTATATCAGATCTTGATTTACCAATCTTGAATCTGATAACTAAACCCTAGGTACAGTAAGAGTCATAAGTCATAAATTATGTTAAAGATCATGGTAAAGAATGGAGAGAAGTTCCAGAATAGAGATATAAAAATTCAATGGCTAGAATTTTGAGCTTTGGAAGCTTAAAAGGGAAGATCTACTTATAGATCGAGAATAATAGATAGTGGTCTGCCCAGGTACCTAGCCGACAGGCAAGTCAACAAAAGAATGGGAGAAACTTGAAAGAAGAGAAATAAGTACGATTCAACTTTATCTTGCAAATCCGGTGCTGCTGAATGTCTAAGGTGAAGATTGAACCAAGAAATTGTGGGAAAAGATGGAAATATTATACCGGTCAAAATCTCTGGTAAATAAGTTGTTTCTCAGAAAGAAATGGTATCTTCTGAGAATAAGTGATGGCAGTTCGATGACTGAGTATTTAAATGTGTTTAATACTATGCTAAGCCAATTATCATCTATGGATATTAAGATCATTGATGAGAAGAAGTGTATTAGCCTATTATGTTCTTTGCTAGACCCCTGGGATAACTTAGTCATGGCTATTGGGAGTAATACAACCACACTAATGCTAGAGGACGTGGTTTCTTCTCTGTTGTTGAAACAAATGAGAAGGAAGAACATGGAAGGATCGATCAAAGATGCTATGGTAGTGAGATAACGACCGATAGACAAAGATAAAGAAAGATTCTCCCATAATTTCAAGTCAAAGGGTAGATCTAAATCCCTGGTTCATTCGACACGAAGATGCTGGAAATGCAGTAAAGTTGGGAAGTATAAAAGGACTGTAATTCGAAGGAAACATAAATCAGTTTTGGATCCGACGAGAAGAAGTCGACTAAGAAAAAGACAACCTCAGATAAGGGAGGTGATGTGTACTTGATGTCGACCAGTACACACTCAGATCAAGATGTTTGGTTGATCGAATCATGAGCATCGTATCATATGACACCACATAAAGAATGGTTCTCTGAAAATGAACGATATGATGGGAGTGATGTGTTCTTAGGGGACAACTCGACAACCAAAATTGTGAGATGAGGAAGATTTCAAATGATACTATAGGATGAGAGAAAAATAACCCTTCCGAGTGTGCTACACATTTCAGGTTTGGCAAGAAACCTGATATATTCCACCAAGATGAGTGATGTAGATGTGCATACTCTATTTTAGAAGGATTCATGCAAGATGGTCGAAGGTGTGATGGTATTAATGAAAGGAGTTTGGATTGGTACCCTATACAAGATGTTAGGGAATGTCGACTTGAATGGATGAAACAACATTGTTGCTCCTGAAATCAATTCGATTGTGACCTGACTCGACTTGGCATTGACTGAACTCGACTCGAATCGATCTAATTTGGTTCAAACTGACTCGATAAGACATGATAAAATCGACCCGACTAGGAAATGGCATGAGAGGATGGAACACATTGGAGAAAAAGGATTTCGAGCTATGCACAACAAAGGTATGGTCAAAGGGTTACCTGAATGCGGTTTATAGGTTGAATTTTGTGAACATTGCATATATGGGAAACAAAGTCGGGTGAGGTTCCCATCTAGAGGGACAAGGGAAAATGGGATTCTAGAACTGGTTCATAGTGATGTGTTTGGCCCGGTTACAATGCCTTCACTTTGTAGATTCATGTATTATGTCTCCTTCATAGATGATTTTTCCAGGAAGACATGGATATATTTCTTGACGAAGAAATCAGAGGTTTTCGAGATATTTAAGCAGTTTAAAGCTCTTATGGAAAAATAGGCAGAGAAAAGGATTAAAGTGTTGAGAACTAACAATGGTGGTGAATTATACGGAAAATAATTTGATCAGTTTTGTAAGCAGATTGGCATAGCATGCCAAAATACCACACCATATACTCCACAACAAAATGGAGTGGACGAGAGAATGAATAGAACGTTGATGGATAAGTCAAGGAGCATGCTCAGTGGTATTGGGCTCGCACAAGAATTTTGGGTGGAGGCAGTCGACACTGCAAGATATCTAGTGAATATGTCTCCTTCATCAGCGCTAGTCGACATGACTCCACATGAGGTATGGTCAGGTAAGAATCCTTCAGTGGCACATCTCAAAGTATTTGGATGTGGTGCATTTGTGCATGTTCCCAAAGAAAAGAGGAGCAAGCTAGACAGTAGGGTTGTCAAATGTATTTTCATTGGATATAAAGAAGGAATGAAAGGATATAAGCCTTTGGATCCTACATTAAGGAGAACAATGTACAATCGATATGTGGTCTTCAAAGAAGTCGAAGGTAATTATGAGCCTGGAGAAGTTGTTCAGAATGAGAATAATCTTGATACGGTGCGGTTTGAACTGGGGAATGAAGAAGATGATTTAGATGAGTCGACTGAATCTGAGGAAGAGGTAGAACAACAGACTCTGGTGGTAAGGTGGTCAGAAAGAATAAGAAAACTAGTCGAAATGTATAGTACTCCCAAATTTTGTTCCACATTCGTGCTAACTGCAATAGATGATGAGCCCAAGTTGGTCCATGAGGCAGTCGACTCGGCAGAGGGTAAACTCTGGAAGGACACCATGGTTAAAGAGATGGAATCCTTGCACAAGAATGAGACACAAGATTTAGTCAAGTTACCCAGTGGAAGAAATCTCATCTGTAACAAGTGGGTATTCAATAAGAATATAAATGTCACAGGACAATTCAAGAATTTAAAAGCTCGACTGGTAGTGAAAGGTTATTCCCAAGTTGAGGGAGTTGACTTCGGTGATATTTTTTTCCCTGTTGTAAAAATAACTTCCATTGGAGTACTAATGTCTTTGGCTGTACCATTTGATGTGGAGATAGAACACATGGATGTGAAGACAACGTTCCTACATGGGGACCTAGAAGAAGAAATCTACATGAAACAACCTGAAGGATTTGTAGTAAATGGAAAGAAAGAGTTGGTGTGAAAACTCAAAAGATCCCTTTATGGTCTAAAGAAATCGCCAAGGATGTGGAACCATAAGTTTGACACATGCATCCTTAGTTTTGGATTTTTGAGAAGCAAAGTTGATCATTGCATATATTCCAAGGAAGAAGGTGGGAATTTCATATATGTAGCTTTGTATGTTGATGACATGTTATTGATTGGAAACAACATGGACACAATAAAGGAGGTGAAGAAAAAGTTATCCTCCAAGTTTGACATGAAGGATCTCGGTGCATCTAACCTTTTTATGGGAATGGAGATTAAGAGAGATCGAGCTGCTACAAAGCTCTGGTTGAATCAGACAAAGTGTATTGAAACAATTCTAAAATGGTTCAACATGCAAGATTGCAAACCAGTGAAGGTGACAATTCATGTGGGAGAA
Organism: Picea engelmannii; assembly: GCA_009831015.1. NCBI lineage: Eukaryota > Viridiplantae > Streptophyta > Pinopsida > Pinales > Pinaceae > Picea > Picea engelmannii. Next base: position 324,435 of record ML803014.1, read on the forward strand.
AGGATAACTTCTGAACAGTGTCCAAAGACACATGAAGAAATAGAGGACATGGTATGTGTTCCCTATGCAAGTGTTATTGGTAGTCCAATGTATGTGATGGTATTCACTCGACCAGACATTTCCCATGCAATGGGAGTGTTGAGAAAGTACATGTCGACACCTAGAAAGGATCACTGGAAAACTTTCAAGAGAGTATTCAGGTATTTGTGTGGCACGAAGAACTATGTTATATGATACCAAGGAAGACTTGGAGGTGACAGTGGAAAGTTATATGTACATTTCTTTGTTGACACCGGCTGGGTTGGAGATCTGGATCGACGGAGGTCAACCAACGGATATGTCTTCAATATGTTTGGTGGAGCAATAAGTTGGATGAGTAAGATATTGGCAATAATAGCCTTGTCAACAAAAGAAATTGAATACATGGAGGCCACTCATGGAAGAAAAGATGCGATATGGATGAAAAGGTTGTGTTCAGAAATCGGGTTTGAGCAGAGATCTATGAAGGTAAGTTGCTACAGTCAAAGAACAATATTTCTGGCAAAGAACCCTGCTTATCATTTGAAGACTAAGCACATTTATTTACAATACCATTTCGTAAGAGATATGACAGAAAGTAACAAGGTGCTACTGGATAAAGTAGACACATTGGAAAACATAACAAACTCGTTGACCAAGTATGTGAGTGTTGTGAAGTTCTCTTGGTGCAAAGAGGCAATTGGAATTACCGGCTTGGGTGTGTGAATGAAAGTCCAAGAATCTCATGTTTCAGCAAAGAAGAAAACAAGTGGGAGAATATTGGTTTGTTATATTCTTTGCAGTGAAAGTCTAGTTGAGGTAGATCGACTGACGATCGAAGGTTGAGGTGGATCGACAACAATTCGAAGGTCAAGGTAGTCAACCAGGTAAATTTGAAGTCGAATATATCGAATGAAAGCCAACCAATAATACCTTCAAGTGCGGGCGTGAGACGACTGACTAAATAATGAAGGAAGTTCGATTGTTAGTCGACCAATAATACAACTTGGAGTCGACTGTAACAAAATCCTGGGATTTGTAGAATTTGTAGCAAATGATCTACATGGATCTGTAACCATTTTTGGGCTCCAATATTTAGGGTTTTCCCATATTAAATCCTATAAAGAGGTGTGTTGTAAGGATGTAAAGGCTAATGCAAAATATGTTAATGAATTAACAAATCGTAAGTTGTTGGTCATGTAGATGTAAGTCAGATTGGCTACAGGGTTGTTCTTGGGCAGGAAAGAGGGTATGATGTTGATTGTGTCTTAGGTGTGGACCAAGGTTAGACATGTAACCTTTTATTCAGATTGAATAAGACAACAAGAGAGCAGAACACTTAAGGAATGTTGGTTTTCCCAATTTAGGGTTTCCAGGGTAAAATCTTTGTGTACTATGTAATTGCTTGTGTCATTTGTGTTCTTTATTAAAGTCTTCTTCTCTTGTTAACTACAAAGAAATGCTCTTGATTTAGTTGTCTCCATAGTTGGATTTTAGTATAACATTAGGATATGTACCAAGGTCTAAAGTTCACCTTCAAACTCTTGCAAATTGATTAGACTTCCAATTTTTATGGAGTTATACCTCAATGCCTCTTACATTGATAGTCTATATTATGTATCAATGGTCTCTTTTGGTATCAATTTCTACCCAAGTCATTTATTGTGGCATTCTCTTGTTCAATGGAAGTTTTGATTTTATAACCTTTTTTTTTCATTCCTTCATTGTCTTAATCATCCATGTCAACAATTCCTTGAGTCATATTGATCTTGTTCTACATCCAATGTTTTTCTCTCTTGACAATGTGAAAGGATTCATCATTTCCTTCTCAATGGTGGGTTTTCTCCTATCAACAACAACACATTGATCTAGGAGATATACATAGGGGTAAAATCACGAAGTTGGGTAACACTTCTGTGAGAATCGAGTTTCCAAAATTCCTACTAACATTGTTTCAGATGAACTAATAATTCTTTCAGCCGAAAGCCACATATTTTTGGCTGAAACATTGTTCAACCAAACCATTGGATGTCAAATCAAATGGTACTGGGACGATGGCCTCGACTGTCATGTACCATATTAGTTGGGAGATTTTTTTTTCTGGTAAATTTTTTCGGCCAAAAGTTGTTTCAGCTGAAAGGGTATTTCAGCCGAAAATATTTGTCGACCGAGCGTTTTTTTTAGTTGAAAGAATATTTCGGTCAAAAAACGCTTTCAACTGAAAAATCGTTTATATATTACTCGCACATTGCTCACTCCATAATTTTCCGGAGCTGTAGATGCATATTGTTTGATAGTTGTGGATGTTAGCTGCAGGAGGACGTTGGTGTTGGCAAACGTAGCTATGGGAAGACATTGGTTGTTGTTGGCATTTGTAGTTGCAGGTGATCGTTGATGGAATTTGTGGTTGCAGATGGTTATTGTTGGTCCAGGTAACTCGTTTAATTTTTTTTACAGTTTGTTTTAGTTTTATTTTGTCTTAGAGTTTTAGAAGGTTGACAAGGTTGAATATGGCCTTGTCCATGTACAGGGACATGCCTGAATTCCGGCCTATCCCTATACATGGACATGGTTGTATTCGACCCTGTCAACCTTAGGAGGAAAGAAAAGGTCAACTCTGTATCACCCCATGAAGGTTTCCTTCGTCTCAATTCATTCATTTTGAAATATGACCAAATTCCCCTTCGAAGTGCATTCTGTGAAATTTCCCCCATGGATGTAATGATGGATAAAAAATTGATGACAAATTCTCATGATTTGAAATTTTTTTATACGATTTTCTATTCTATATGTGTGGGGTTGAAGGTAAGGTTTTCCTGCAATCTACATGATTTTTATGTTTCTTATTATACTACAAACTATGTTAAGGTATGTCATTAGTGATTAATGTTTCTTATTATATTGCAAACTATGTTAAGGTATGTCATTAGTGATATATTATTGATATGATGAAATTGTTTTTGTTTTATAACATGATTTAAAAATATTTTTGATTGGTTAAGAACATATCTTCCTTAACTACAAGGAAATTAATAACCCAAGATCTACACAACTATTTGGAAAAAGTGGAAGTAGATCTTCTTATATATAGAAAAAAAAATATGTGCTTTAAAAAAATTATACATGAAAAAGATCCAAATATATTTAATAATAACTCTTGATTTTTATATACCCAAATTAAACACTTCTACTCTCACTTTGCTTTCCTAAGGTTGAGAGGGCCGAATATGGCCCTGTCCATGTACAGGGATAGGCCTGAATTCGGGCATGTCCCTGTACATGGACAGGGTCATATTCAACCCTGTCAACCTTAGGAGGAAAGTAAAGGTAATGGCTTAGATTATATTAATAACATATCATATAAATGGTGGTAATACTATGATGACCCTTACACTCTTACATGAGTTGTAAGCTTGTATGTGAATTCAATGCACTTACTTTATTTGACATATGTAATATATACAAGGTATTCAAGCTGAGATAATTGAGTTACAAAGCACTAGTGTTGATAGTTTTGTAATTAATGGCAATTGTTTATGTAATAGCAATATTGATTACACAAATTAATGGGATTCATACTACTCTTGTAAATGATTAGCATGTGTTCACATTGGAGGTTGACAGAGCCGAATACGACCCTATCCATGTGCAAGGCCATATTAGGCCCTGTCAACCTCCTCCTAAGGTTGACAGGGCTGAATACAACATTGTCAACCTTATGAGGAAATAAAAGTTAATGGCTTAGATTATATTAATAACATATCATATCAATGGTGGTAATACTGCGATGACCCTTTAACTCTTACATAAATTGTAAGCTTGTATGTGAATTCAATGGACTTACTCTATTTGACATATGTAATATCTACAAGGTATTCAAGATGAGCTAATTGAGTTACAAAGAACTAGTGTTGATAGTTCCATAAGTGATGAAAATTGTTCACATAATAACAATATTGATTACAAAGATTAATGGGATTCATACTAAACTTTTAAATGATTAGCATGTGTTCACAGTTAAGGTTGAAAGGGTCGAATATGGCCCTGTCCATGTACAGGGACATGCCCGAATTCAGGCTTGTCCCTGTACATGGACAGGGTTGTATTTGGCCCTATCCATTGATATGTATATATAAATCTATATCATTACAATTTGAACTCTTATGGTTTTACAGTTTGAACTCTTATGGTTTTATAGTTTGCAGATGTAGATTTGGGGTAGATTTTCATTCTTGAGAAGTATTGTTATTAAATCATTAAAATGTTTTAATGATTAAGGAATTAATTCATTTGTTTTAACATTTTTTTTCTATGGTAGAATTCGGGCATGTCCCTGTGCATGGACATGGATGAATTTGGCCCTGTCCATGCAAAAGGACAGGCCCAAATTCGGTTCCTGACATACATTACCAAGGTCTAACATAACATACAGAGTAACATAAAAGTCTAATAAAAAAACAAAAGGAGGACATAAACCATATCTAGAACATAGATACATGAAAGATTTCATTTGGACGAAAACAATTATACCACATGACAAACAAGGTAGCATAAAAGTATAATAAGAAAAAAACAAGATGACATGAAGGACATCTACTACCCAGACAGACAAAGGAACCCACTTTGACCAGGATCATTATATTGAATCCTTATAAAACACCACTTTGTGCTACAACATAGGATGACTTCCAATTTGTCTGGAATTCTAAACTCATGTGCTGCAACAAATAGTATTAATAAATAGTTGGCCAATGCAACACAAAAATGGTAAATCGAGTCAATTAGGATGAACTGGTATCCCTTTCCTTGCTTTCTGTCATACTAATCAACAATGATTGTCATCATGCAATAATTTAGGCACTAACTATATTTTGATAAATATATCCAACCTTCGTTACATTAACTAGCTAGTAGAATGATGTTAATTGTTGCAAACGGGAGGGATAATTTTCAACGTCTAGGAAAAATATTCAGTCACGAGGTAACCTGTAGTGTACCTTTTTGCTTACCAAGGCTTTTAATGCACTAATTAACAATCTGTACACACTTTTCACATAACACATACAGTCCAGTATATACTCCACATGCATTTAAACAAGTAAACACATTCTACACAGAGTATTCATATGAATTATTGCCATAATTAACAATCAATAGCACTTCATAGTAATTCATATACACAGTGGAAAACATGATAATATATACAACACAGTCATGCCAAAATGTGATAAGAACATAGTTAGATACTTATCTTGTAACAGTGGTGAAATCCACCAACCAAGTGTAGGCCTTCCACGAACCTCCCAGCCTTAGACCACACTGCTCATCATCTCAACAGTGGGTCACCCCCGAGGTGGGACTGAGCTCCACCCCAAGGCAAGGAATCCTAGGCTAGGCAGAGGTTACAGGGAAAACAACACAGAAATATCTGGAAGGATTCTTCCCCAAAGATGCCATCTTACGCCCACTACTACCAGACTCTCATTCCCCACATGCTTGTTCCACCCGCGAGTATACACCTTCACACGCACAGTCCATCGGTGCTAATCTCCCTCTCTGGGTCTCAGCGACAGGCCGGATCAGGAAGTCTTAGAGTCTGTAGCAGGTGCTGGGCACTCTCTAGAAGAAACCGCTTCCCAACAAACTCTTTCCCTTGGAAAGCGTTGTTCACAGGCCTGACAACCTGCCTATTCCAACCACAGTTGCATCCCTCAGCAGAAGAGAGGTCATACACCAGTTTAGCACAAGCTTACTTTGGCCAGTATGCCACATGCAGTCCAGCACTGCATGGCTACCACAGTCAACCGGGAATACAGACTCGGGCTTCTCACACAAGCTCAACAATGGCAGCAAGGTCTCACGGTGTTGATTCTGGGAACGCGTGACAACAATCCACGTAGGGAATTACACAGACTCCCTGGTTCCGAACGGGTAAGGAGTGAACTGGATTTTCAGACGAACATAATCTTCTCAGCTCTCAGAACAGAGGGTGTACACGGATTTCACAGAACAAACACAGGCTTCCCCCCCCCCC